>SNQJ01S0168082.1:33507-44591 GCA_010110895.2 Picea sitchensis
ATAAAGGCAAGAATGGGCTTGGAAAAAATGCATCCATGAAAGGTAGAGCTCGCCTTCTACAAAGGCACCCACAGGTAATACTTATGCATCCTTGGCCCTCACTGCACCCACATGTCTGGACATCCCCTAACCACATCACCTCACTTACATGGCTTGGATGAGATCTTTCTGGAAACTTTCCTTTTCTTGTGGACACAAGCCCAATAGGATGCCTTGTCCTTTTTCTCCAATCTTGTATTGCAGGTTTTTGTAATGTCTTTGAGCTATTGACTGATGTATTAGGGGTTTTATGCATATGTTTAATACTATTGATGATGAGATATGATTGGCATTGCTATGATACCTGTGACTGATGAGCCCATGGAGGACGTAGATTTTGATGTGCAGGACCATGCTCGACAGACAGGTACCATTCGGACTGGTACACATGGGGAGATGACCAGTTTGGACCTCCATGGGGATGAAGAGCCCACCAGATGGATGCTGAGACCCCATCAAGGGGCAGAGATAGGACAGAGTTTGATCAGGGGTTTTGCACATGAGAGGAAGAGGACGTTCCACCAGAGACACTCCGGCAGGACTAGACCTAGGGGGAATGACCCCTTTTCAGTGGAACACTAGCCTTCGAAGGCTTAGGATGTCCCCATCTTCACCATGATGTCATCCAACTTCATGGACACTTTTGGAGGCAGACTGGGCAGCAACAACACATGTGGCATCTCGGAGAGGCCCCTCGGGGGCTAACGTTTTGCTCCTGGATGTTTCATTTTCCTAGAAAGGGCTAGTGCCTCCCTTGAAGGGGATTTTACTCTCTTTTCTTCTTAATTTGGGTTTTTACTTAGCAATTAATGTAAAAACAGTATGATTTTGACATTATGGCCTTGTCGACCTTTTTATGACCTAAAAAGTAAAATTAGGTCATTGATACAATATATATTGAGGATTTTGATCCTCATTTTATCATCATAACTCACTGACTCATTAGTGAGGTCTGATTTTGGTGCCCTATCTTGGGTCTTTGGCTGAATTAAGTGATGTGCACTTGTTGAAGGAAGAGATTTTTGGCATTTATGGTGTTTCTCTTGAAGGAAGGTGTTACAACTAGGGTTTGCATGGTCTTTTCTTGTTGATTTGTAAGTATTTTTCTGCAAAACTTCTTAAATGAATTAAGTGATGTGCACTTGTTGAAGGAAGAGATTTTTGGCATTTATGGTGTTTCTCTTGAAGGAAGGTGTTGCAACTAGGGTTTGCATGGTCTTTTCTTGATGATTTGTAAGTATTTTTCTGCAAAACTTCTTAAATGAACAGTTTAGTTCAATTTCTTGCATTTGTTTATAAATATTGCTAAATCAAAACCCTAGGGGACAAGCACACAAGTAGGTCATTGTCTCATGTCCCCTGATAGAGAAACTTTAAGCCATTTTTTAAAGAAAGAAAGAGCCTAGCCTTAGCTACACTCCTATTTCCTCTCCCCATTGCTAGTCGTACTATTCTAAAGCCAAGAAGAGTGAGACGTCCCTGGCCTAGGTCTACTACACTAGGGCTGTACTCTTTCTAGGGTTTGCTGAAAGGCCTTGTTTTAGCAACACCTCCCTCATCAAACCATGTTGTTTTGGTTGTATTTTGTTATTATTGAGCTAGTTGTTTGCCGGGAAGGAGGAGAGAGCACGAGGCCTTTCTTTAGCAACACCGGAGTGAGCCTCTCTCCCCTAGGGTTCCGATTTTGAGGCCCTGCTCTAGAAGCACTTCAAAATTTTTCCATCTAGTCCTTGAAATCTTGCCTCCTTCAACCTGTGTTTTCTTCATTTATGACTCCATTAAACCCTAAGGCACTAATATAAACTCTCTCAAAGCTTTTGAATTGAAACCCTAACTACACTAACCCTAAGCTCAACTAACTTACTAACCCTAGTTGTTGATGACATCCATGGTTATTACATCTTTAATGCAACAACGTTTCATTTTATGAGCAATTGAATGGTAGTTAAAGGCATTAATTGAGTTAAGTATTGATTTGTTGCATTGAATGCCATATCGTTCTAGTATTGGTGAAGTGACATTACTTTTACTGTTATTTTGTAAACATTGACTTCGTCAACATTTACTTTCAAATTGCTTATATTGAATATCAGATAGTCTTTGATATATATGAAGTACTAAACAAAGCCTGCATATCTCAATTTATTGTTGCTTTGTTCTTGGGCAGGGATTCTACTTGGTTATCTTTGTTGGCTATAAGTCTGACTATCTATTCTGGTGGTGATCTATGAAGGGGGAAACTTGTCATTGTCTGATTATCCTTTAGCCTCTTCAAAGCCCCAAGTCACTAGGGACATCTCCCCTGGGCCTCACCTCCCTAAAGAGAAAAAACCACCCCATCGTGGTGACATTGGGTGGGATAGGTTCCTGTTACGCCAGTTTGGCCCTCTATCTTCTAGCCTTTTATCCTAGCTACAAACTGTGCGATAACAATGATCATCCACCACAGAGAAGTGAATCTCCTCCACCAAATAATCCACTATCAAGAAGAGAAGGGGCTCCATAAATGTGTACCTCCAAATCCAACCAAATGCACCATGGGTTCCAGTTGCAAACCCCATCAAATGTGTTGAAAATCTCAATGTGAAACCTCATACAGTATTAGGTGTAACACATGTTGTGGAGGCAAGGAAGCTAGGGTTTACCCTAGAGAATACTGATTAAGGACAAGGACAGAGAGATGTCTTGAACACCTGTGAGAGACAAGTGTTGAAACCAAGGAGTTGTATGTCTTGACATTTTCTTGTTGGAGATCTTTGGTGGTGGCTAAGGTTTTCTTCGTTTTTCCTAGATATGGTTTTGGGGAGTTTGAAGAATTTTACCAACTTGTGATATGTTGTAGTATGTATATGTTTCTCATTTCTACCATATATATAATATATATATGAAGTTTTCAGCGGTCTAAAATTGTGTAATTGCAGATTTGATTTTCAACTTGCATTGTCTTCTTGATTGAGTAATTTCCAGCACTTATTAATGCCGATATGACATATCATAGCTCTGAAAATTTTAGGTGATTTAACATATATCTCAAAGATAATAGAGCAGATTTACTGGTATAAATCTGTTGTTATTAAGGTGATATCATATCTAGTCTATGGTTGGAAAAGTGTGCCTTGGAACTTGTTGGTATTTATTTGAAATCTTTTCTCTTCGTGTGCCTAGTGTGTTGCATTGACGTGAGATGAAATATTGTCTTTAGTTTGCTGCTTTAAATTAATATTTCAGATCAGCCCTAATGCTACTAAACTTCATAGGGACAAGATATGGGAACCTCTTTAAGAGGTGAAATTTCTGAATTTGCAATAAAAGTCATAAAAAAGGAACTTTCTACATAGTACTAGAGCTATCTTGCTAAAATCAATCTTACTATTAGAAGGGAATTTGTATTTCAATTATATTGTACCTAGGATTGGTGCATGACCTTGTTTAGTTAGTTGGGTGTGAAACCCTAAGTTGCTTTAGAGAAGTGCTTGAACCCTAGATGTGTTACTCTACTCCTTTCTTGTTGATATTTTTCCTTGAGGCGTGCTTTAGATTTACAGGATGATGGCTCTCGATCTTAAAGAGTGTGATAGGTTGGACAGTGCTTCCAATTTCATACCTTGCAAGCACAAGCTATAAATGCTCATGGAAAAAGCCAAGAATTGGGAGCATGTCGAGAAAGTGATTTTTGCCCCTAATGATTCGATGAACTTGGCCACCCTTAACAAGGAGGCCAAGGAAAAGTGAGTCATTCTCAATTCGATGAAATATCACTTCAACCATCACATTGCAAAGAAGAAAGCTAGTAAGGATATATTTGATAGTTTGGTTGGTTTATTTCAAAGTAGTTGGGTTTCTTGACAAATTCTCTTAAGGAACAAGCTTTTTGCAATCCATATGAGTAAGACAAACATGATGGTGAGATACCTTACCAAGGTCACAAAATTGAAGGATCAATTGGCTACCATAGGGATGTGTTAGATAAGAAGTTGGTGTCCATTGCCTTGAATGGACTTGCTCCATCTTGAATGTCTTTTTTCCAAGGTATTTATGCTCGTGAGAACTTGTCAAAATTTTATGAAGCTTTAGGATAACCTAATGCAAGAAGAGATCGGGTTGAATACCTATTCGGTGTAGCAAAAGGGAGTAAAAGAAGCAGTTGTTGTTGGGAAGATGAAGAAAGTAAACAAGAAACATAAAAAGGAAGATTCAAGTACAAGAGAGAAAGACTCAAGTAAGGTGAAATATTTTAGGTGTCACCAGATGAGACATTATGTCGGCCAGTGTTCCAAGAAGAAGGGGAAGGCCAAATAGGTTGCGTAGGTACTGTAGTAGGAATGGATGGGGAATCATCCCAGCTTTAGACTGCCTTCTCCAAGGTCTCTTGTTAATCCTCTAACATTATGTCAAGTGTTGGATGGTATGTGAACAATGGGGCTTCAAGACATATGACTTATGACAAGACACTCTTTAGCAGGCTTCAGGAGAAAGAGGAAAGCTTGAGTGTGGAGTTGGCTAATGATGCTACTATTTCTTATTGATGTTTTGTAGCTTTAGGAGGTATTCCTACAAGAGGCCTTGGTGTCAGGCATGTGGGAATCGTCGTTGGCACCACATTGCACTTTTCGTTTGGTGAATACCACCTTGTATAATGAGTTGGGGCCTTGTGGGATTGTGTGGGGATTCATGGGCTTGTGTTGGGGCTTCACACCCACGAGCAATTAAATTATTCTAATTTAATGTCGACATAATTTAAGGGCTTTCACTCACCCTTAACAATTGTGTAAAACAACATTAGGTGTGAGATAGATTATAATTATCACCCTTGGGGCTAAGTAGGGCAACAGGAAAGAGGCAACGAATATATCTTGGAGGACTGGGCTAGCATGAGAGAAGGTTGCAGCATGTCCTAGGGTGGCTCGACCTAGTGACATAGGGAACCCGCGGGCCCTAGATAGGCTGCATCAGGGCTCAACCAAGTGTAGGAGGATGGATAGGGGCAACGACAGCAAGGTTAAGGGCTCGACCTATTGAGAGAGAATGCCACAGGCCTATGAGAGGGTTTAACCCTGCTAGGAGAGGCTGCCACGAGTGCCTAGGAGGCTAGTACAACAAGTATAGATGGTTGACAGTAGGTACAACAGTTCGCAACAACTTCTTGGTAGTTTGGTAGTCCAAGACACCAGACTAGGAGTAGTTTTGTGAGTTGATTGAGGGTTATAACAACTGTGTTACAACAATCCTTTGAAGGGGATTTTTGGATAGTTGTTGAGGGATACTAGAATCAATTGAGTTAACTTGGTTTGGGCACATAAACCAAGGAGGGTTTCTATAGTGAATTTGTAAAGATTTGGCATTTTATATTGTAAGAGAAAAGGGTCATTTTCCCTGGTATGGGAGCCCTTTGTTCTAGATTTAAGAACATATATTTTGGGCATTAAATTCCAATGTACGTGTGTATGATTGAATTGTTGGTTTATTTTCCATTGTGCTAAGTTGTTATCCATCTTAGTGTGTTTATGTTCATAGTTCAAATTGTGTAATTTTGTGTATACTGTTGAGAACCTAGAACAGACCTAAGGTGGGCGTGCGCAGAGTCTGGGTGCACCTCAAAATCTAACATGGTATAAAAGTTTGAGGTTTTGACAAGGGTAGTTGGATCTAAATTATTTACACAGATGACAGCTCTGAGAGGAAACTGTAGCAGTGTTGAAGAGCTAGCTCTAAAAGGGAGATATAGTGACTATTGCAGATGACAGTAGTGTTGAGAAGACATCGAGCAGACCGTTCAAACAAGCAGTTGTGGAATATTGCAACTTGGTGGTGTGGCACGTTGGGAGTTTGGGTGGATTGGCGGAGAGCTCGGTTCGCAACAATATGTTGTGGGNTGGACTTTTGGTGGCTTGTCATACTGAGTTGCGATGGGTGCATCTAGTCTGCTTTGACACAGATGAGATAGCTTCATGTGTATGGCAGTTTCGTGAGATTAAGTCTTCATCAAGACGAAGAGTTGCACATTGTCAAGGTGCAACAGTGTATGAGGTATTTGACCCAAGAGGATGAGGACACTTGCAGAGATAAGTTGTGGAGGTCTAGAGTGGACTAGATTGAGTGTCCAACAACAGCTCGAGACTATTTCAGAGAGAGGACACAGGTTCAAATGCGGCATGTGCATAGACATGCAGAGTTTTGTGACTTAGATTATGGTCTTAAGAAGTTCATTGGATGCTTTCCTTGGGAGGATAGTATGGTTCTTCTATAGTGGGAATCACTAACATATGACAACAGCACGGGATTTGTTCGAGAGCTTCAAAGAAACTGACCCATGTATGTATATGGAGCTTGGTATGGAGACCATGCATGTAATATAAGGATCTGTAACAGTGGTATTCCGGATGGAGTCAGTAGATGTGTTGAGAGTGACAAATGTGTTATGGGTGCCAAGAGTGTGTTGTTAGTCTGAGGGATTGAGGAGAAGGGCTATGTGGTTTTGTTTTGAGATGGAGAGGTGTTCTGCATGACCAAAGGATCTAGCCCAGACACAACATTGGTCTTGGAGTTAGAGAGAGAAACGTGTATGTACATGAGTCTAACCCAGGTATGTACATGGAGCTTGGTATGGAGACCAAGCATGTAGTACGAGGATCTGGAAAAATGGTATTCCGAATGGAGTCAGGAGATGTATTGAGAGTGAAAAATATTCTCTGGGTGCCATGAATGTGTTTTTAGTCTAACCGATTGAGGAGAAGGGCTATGCAATTTTGTTACAAGATGAATAAATGATGTTCATGACCAGAGGATCTAGCTCATACACAGCAGTGGTCTTGGAATTAGAGAGAGCATATTATCTGTACCAGATTTTTCTCAACCCTTCATTCTGGAGTGTGATGCATCAGGTGAGGGGATTGGAGCTGTACTCATGCAGAATAGGCATCCTATTGCCTATGAGAGCCAAAAACTAAGAGGGTCTAAGTTTCTATACACAATTTATGACAAGTAAATGTTAGCTATAATGCATGCATTGGCCAAATTCAGACAATATTTGGTGGGGGCGAAATTTGTGGTTAGGACAGATCATAACAACCTCAAGTACTTACCAGATTTTTCTCAACCCTTCATTCTAGAGTGTAATGAATCAGGTGAGGGTATTGGAACTATACTCATGCAGAATAGGCATCCTATTGCCTATGAGAGCCGAAAAGTAAGAGGGTCTGAGTTTCTACACACAATTTATGACAAGGAAATGTTAGCTATAATGCATGCATTATCCAAATTCAACCAATATTTGGTGCGGATGAAATTTGTGGTCAGGATAGATCATAACAGCCCCAAATACTTCCAAGAGCCGAAGGACCTCAATGAGAGACAATAAAAGTGGGTGAGTAAAATTCAGGCCTATAACTTTGACATAGAATTTGTCAAGGGAAAAAATAATGTGGTAGAAGATGCTTTGTCTAGAAGACCTTCAACCTATTCCATGTCAGAATATTGGTTGATTGGAAATCACATCTATTGGTATAGTATTCAAAAAAAAAGTTTGCATGCAAAGTGATGGATGAATAGGTACAAGATTATAGATGACATCATATATTACAAGGGGAGGATTGTTTTTGTTCCTAAATCCTTGTTCAAGAAGAGGGTGCTTCAAGTATTTCATAACTCACCACTAGCAGGGCATCAAGGATTCCTTAAAGCATATAGACAAATACAAGAAATATTGGCTTGGAAAGGTCTCAAAGAGGAAGTCATGAGCCACATTAGGGAGTGTATCACATGCCAACAAAATAAGGATCACCACACCCACCCAACAAGTCTATTGCAGTCTCTTCGCATTCCGAAGCATAAATGGTAAAGTATATCCATGGATTTCATTACAAGACTACCCAAGGCACAAGGTAAGGATTTCATTTTTATGGTAGTAGATCATTTGGCAATTTTTTCTCACTTTTTTTCCATCTCCATGGACTATAGCGCATCTCATGTGGCAGATTTATTTTTCAGAGAAGTCTTCAGGTTGCATGGGCTGCCCAAGACAGTTGTGTGATAGGTATAGTAGATTCATGAGCACATTTTGGCATGAGTTATTTCGGCTAGTGGGTACAAAATTGACCCCCAGCACTAGCTATCATCCACAAACAGATGGTCAAACTGAGATAGTCAACAAGTGGGTGGAGGGATATCTCTGATATTATGTGGCAGGGCAACAAAAAGAGGGTCAAATGGCTACACTTGGGTGAATATTTCTACAACACCACTCACCACATGCCCATTGGCATGTCTCCTTTCAGAGCTTTATATAGTTATGACCCCCTCACTTTTGTAGAGATTGTGTTTGGAGACAGTAGAGATCCTATGGCTAAGGAGTGGATACAAGAAAGCCGGGACATACTTACAGAGCTCAAAGATCATTTGCAAAGGGCTCAAAAACCAATAGAAGTTATATGCAGATAGACACAGAGTGGAGCATACTTTTGAGGTGGGGGATTTTGTCTATTTGAGGCTCCAACCATACAGGCAGGCATCCATAAATAAAAATGGCACTAAAAAGCCCAAACCCTTCTTTTATGGGCCATACAGGGTGAAAATAAAGGTGGGGGTAGTTGCATATGAGTTAAAGTTACCACAGGGAAGTAAAATCCATAATGTATTCCATGTATCATGCCTTAAAAGGGCATTGGGGCAGCCTATTGTAGATAATGAGGGATTACCTCCAGTAAATGAAAGACAACCGATCTTGATTCCAGAAGAGATCTTGGAAGTCAGAGCGAAAAGGTTAAGGAACAGGGACATCAAGGAATATATGAGCATTGGACATCAGTAAAGAGGGTTTCAGATATTTGCGTGGCACTACTACTTATGAATTTTGCTACCAAGGAAGACCATGATTGGACAGAGTGTTGGACATACAAGGGTTTGTTGATGCATATTGTGTTGGAGATCTAGATCACAGAAGATCTACAAGTGGGTATGTGTTTAACTTATTTAGAGGAGAAATCAGTTGGATGATCAAAAGATAGGCTATAGTGGCACTCTCCACTACAGAAGTTGAATACATGGTAGCCACTCATGCAAGCAAGGAAGCAATATGGTTACAGAGATTGTGTTCAAGTATCGGGTTGGTACAACAAGCAGTAAGATTAGATTTTGATAGTCATAGTGAAATATTCCTAGAAAAGAACCCATCTTATCATTCAAAGACAAAGCATATTGATTTTCAGTATCACTTTGTGAGAGATGTGGTTGAAAACAAGAAGGTGTTGTTGGAGAAGGTTGACACTTTGAAGAATGTTGCAGATTCATTGACAAAGTTTGTGAGCACCGAGAAGTTCTTCTGATGTAGAGAAACAATGGGAATTTCTTCCCTATATTGTTGACTATGTAATCTTGTGACCCCCTGTATGCAAAGAAAACAACAAGTGGGAGAATGTTGGGTGTTGGCCCCCCATGCCTAGGGGTAACTAGAGGCGATCATATCCCATGGCCCACAATGAAGACAGTTATCCCAACAATGATGATGATCAACATGTCCACTCATGGCATCCTAACAGCCCCCCTGCAAATGCCTCTTTCACTCTCGATCAACAAAGCTCATCACATCCAATTAGCAGTCTTTGGGAGACGGTAAGACAACATCATCATGAGGTAGATTAATCCTTCTGTCATATGAAGTGTTGTGCTTAATAATATAGGCATGTGAATGAGGATCATTGGTTGAGGTTGGATAATGAATCATAATCTCAAGAAGTTATGTTTGTTTCCTTGTTTCAACTTGGTGGCCATAATTTGTACTCTAGTCCCGTGTTGTCACCCCCAAGGAAAAGGGGTATTACTTGGGTTCCCTCACAAGGGTAACATTTTATTTCCCCACCATACACTTACCATCATGGAGCCTATCATGGTGATCCAATAATGGGTGTGAAAGGGGGCCCCTATTATTTCTAGACAACGTAATGTTGGTGGGGATCACTTAAGTCAACATGAGATTAAGTCACAAATGTTGGAGATTAAGACATGAGATTAAGTCCCCACCTTCAGATCTAGATCTTGAGGAGAATATCTAAGGGCTAGGATCGAATAAGAGAAAGGCTAGGATTATAATACACTAAGAAGGCATCACTTATCATATCTCCAAGAGGAAGTCAACCCACTGAGAAAAAGGGCGGTGCTTCATGAGAGATTGAGTGATAGGTTGAGTCGAACCTGTCTAGAAGGAGCTAAGTAGGGTTTAGAGTAGACCAAGTTGGATCATCTCAAGAAGGGAGGGGTTGATAAAGGGACCAAATACCCTTGAAAGTGCAGAATATCTAAAAGAGGGTGGAGGCACAAGCTGCCAGGGAGAAATCTACCCACCCAAAAATCGTACCAAGAAGTTGGAAGTTTGTACGACTGGTACGGACGGAGTAAAGCATCCAAGAAGGTACAATACGCGTGTATTACACCAACAGAGTGAGTTTTCTATAGTCCACCATTAGAAAGAGATAGCCAAAGCTGCAACTAGAAGCCATAGAGTTGTATGACCGCCAGACAAGAGACCTGCGACTGTACGGAACCGTATAGGTCGTACAACCTCCTTAGCTAGTATAACTGTGACAATTTTTGTATGTATTCAGACCTATTTAATAAGGTTTTCCTCAGAGGAGTGGGGTTTCCATAAATATTTCTATTGGTATATTTTGTGTGACTACTCTAAGTATTTCACTATTAATGATCATAACATAAAATGTGTGTTTTCCAGCCTACTTATCAGATTTGATAATTTCTGTGTTTGCAAGTTTATTTATGTTAAGTACCTAACCAGATCTGAAAATATAATTCAATAATACCAAGAATAAACCATAAACCATTCACTATAACATGAACACAAGAAATAGAGAAAACCCTTGAGGTAGGGCAACACCATACAATGGATCCTATTATGGAAGGGATCCTCTCCTATTCACTTGTCTCTTCGAGGAGGCATCCTCCTATTGAGCTACCACTCCAAATATAATACTTCTCTTCATGTCTCATTACATTGCTTGAACCCCTTTATATAGTTCTACCATCACCTAAGAACATTC
>SNQJ01S0168087.1:0-20820 GCA_010110895.2 Picea sitchensis
AACCAATAGTTCAAATTTCAAACTTCAAACTTCAAAGGTAAATTGTCATATAATGTTCATAACTTCATTGTTTACATAATAAGCCATAATAAAGAGTCAATACAAAGTACTAAGTTCTAGAGACTACTTACAAACAAGAAACAAAAAAAGAGATCTAGTATATATTGGCCTGTACTAAGTACTATGCTCTAAGTTTTCCTCTTGCATGTGACAATGGATGCATTGAAGATAAAGGAAAAATTGATGCATCTCAAATGCTACTAGTGGATGGGGATGGCATGTCTTTTGGAGGAATACGATCACCATCATGATCACCCAAAAGTTTCGCTTCCAAGAGCTATAAAACCATGGCTTCATCCTACAAATTAGTCTCCTCTGGATTGTTTTCCCAAGTCACATTTATTTTATAAAAAACACCCCCCTTGCATCACAATAATGGGACAACAACCTCAAGTTGTAATGCACATAAATCAAGGTTTCTTCCCGGTCTACATTCAAGTTGTTTCTCTTTACACCATGGATGAAGCTATAGCTTCTCCAACACCTCTCTGTAGAAGAGGTCTTAACCACCTAAGAAATCACCTTCACTGCAAATTTATGCAAACGTGTGATAGAGGAGCCATACATGTTCCACCACTCAATAGAGCCCAACATGTCTCGATATTTGGTTGTATGCAAGTTACCAAAGACTCCATTTTCACTGATGTATTTGCTCATTTTGCTTCATACATGAGCACACTCTTCTTCATCAGGTACCAACTTGCCCAATGCAAGAATATATCCATTTTTCACCTATGGATTTGTGTGTGGTTTTCTCCTAACCCCACCCCTAGGTGTTGGTTGGGCATGTTATCCCCTATCCTAGGGATAACTAAGGAGATTATGTCTCGAGTCCCACAGGTCCTAGACATGGAGTACTAAGAGCCATATTGACCTGATCTTGGCCCTGAAGGGCCCATCATTTCTTCAACGCCTTCCATCTATCAGCAACAACATCATCCATCCCATCGGCCTGGTTCTGAAGTAGCAGTGGGTCTTGCTCCATGAGGTAATGAGTTTGGGTATCATGGTATGTGTTACTATGATTCTCAAAACATTTGAATATGTGCATTTAATTCTCTTTTTCTTCATGATGTTTGCTTGGACATTATTCCTTTTAACTTGCCCATACCTGGGGGGGATGATAGAGTACCCTGACAAGTTGGTTCCCTTAGAGACAAGTTTTCACTGGGTGGGTCTATGAAAGGTCGTCGTTTGTTCCTACCAAACTTATCACTTTTCATCATTTTCCCTCTCATTTGTCCCCTACATTGGTTCAGGCATTGGGTTTTCCAAACTAGTATGGGTTGTACCTTGCCTTGTGGGAAGAAGGGGCTAAAGGCCCAGAGGGTAAAAGTAGTTGGAAAAAGTTAAAATGAAAGATCAAACCTTGATATGCTTTGCCTAGGGATCCCCGAGAAAGCAATAAAAGGCTTCTCAACAAGAAAAGGGGGGACCCATAAAATAAAATAAAAAAACTCAATACCTAGTTGGTGGATAGGGGGTTTCATCATGAGCTAGCCTATTAGGTCCATGGGAATGTAGTGGTATGAAAATACTATTCATATGGTCACCATGCCAGGGTAATGGCTCTTGGTGTTATAGCCAAGAGAAAGGGGGTATCATCATGAGCCAACCTTCTCATATCCGTGAAATGCTTATGGGTAATGTTGTCACCACTGGTCACCACACCAGGGCAGTGTCCTCCAACTATTCTCTTGAAAGAAAAATCAATAAGACAAATAGTAAAAGGGCATTGAATGGGATAGGAAACAATTTCATCCATGACAAGGTGCATCTCACCCTCTACAAAAGCAACCAAAGTTAAGACCTACATTTACATGTTATCATTGCACCCCTTGCCCAAACATCCCCTACACCATCTCATGCATTTACATGGCCTAGATTGGTATTCACCTGGAAACACCCCACACCTAAGGAGAATTATGCCAATGGGACATCCTGAAACCCTCTCCAAACATGTCTTGTTAAATAACATAACGTATTTGAGCACTTGCCTGGGAAAAAGGGGTTT
Organism: Picea sitchensis; assembly: GCA_010110895.2. Taxonomy (NCBI): domain Eukaryota; kingdom Viridiplantae; phylum Streptophyta; class Pinopsida; order Pinales; family Pinaceae; genus Picea; species Picea sitchensis. Next base: position 2,075 of record SNQJ01S0168087.1, read on the forward strand.
AATGCACATATTTGGGTAACTTGATTATTATATGTGATTGACATTGCTATGATCCATGTGACTTATGAGCCCATGGAGGGAATACTTATTGTTGTTGCAGGACCATGCTCGATGGACATGTAAATATGGGGAGATGATTAGCTTGGACCTCCATACGGATAAAATCCCACCAGATGTATGCAGAGACCATATACAGGGGCAGAGAGATACCAGACGCTTGCATTAGAGAAATGGGAAGACGGTCCACCAGAGGCACTTTGGCATGCTTGAACCCAGGGGGGTATTTCTCTCCCACCATGACGTTGGCCCTTGAAGACCCATGACATCATCATTTGAGCTTTGACATCATCCTTTTGGGGTTTTAGGCATGAGGATGACTTTGGTTGGCACATGTGGCAGTTCTTGAGGGGTTTTGAGCCCCAACGTTTCACTTTGGAGGCCTAATGTTTCAAGAGGGGGCCCAATGTCACCCTAGGAAGGGCATGGCATCACCCTAAAAAGATAAAATTAAGGTTTTATTTATCAATTTTATGTAAAATTGGTTTTTTTATGTAAATTGGCCATGTCGTCCTTTTTTGACCTAAAATGTAATTAAAGGTCATTTGTATTATATAAATAAGAGATCAAACTCTCATTTGTATTCATCATATTTCACTCACACAAGTGTGAGGTCTGAAATTTGGCCTCTTTTAAGGCTTATTGGCTTAACTAAGTGGTGCACAGCTCTTGGAGGGAGCTTTTATTGGTGTATTTTTGCATTTTCATGGTGGAAAGTCTTCGACTAGTGCTTGTGACTAGATTATTCTTGGTGAAGTAAGTATAAATATGCAATCCTTCTTTGTTTTGAATGGTTATGGTATATTTTACTTGTTCATTTACAAGATTATGAAATTGCTAGTGTGAAACCCTATGAGAAAAGCACATGTTATTGTCCTTCTCTTAATAACTCTTCACCTACTTGATTTTGCTAGAGGACACCTCCCTTGAAGCATATATTATAGCCCTACCTTAGTATCACTCTAGTACCATTTCTTCATCAAGCTTTCATATTTTATTTCAAGCTTGACCCAAAGAAGAAGGAAAAATGGGTGGACCTGGGGTTACCTACTTCCTAGCAACTTTTCCTTCTAGTGTTTTGGATGATTGAAGCCTTAGGTTACTAACCTCAATCATCCTTCCTCTTGTATTTAGCTCACCCATTATCATTTATTTCCCCTAATATTTTTGCTGCAAAAGTGACTCCATTTACCCTAAAGGCACTAGTTCCTACCTTACAAGTGATTGATTCCAGGCTAAAACAACCTTCAAAACCATCTACCTCAGATTATTACTAACCATTTACATTGTAGATTGGACCTTCCACTAACTATCTTGTTGTTGTTACAAAATATTGCTACAACCATCTATAAAAACAACAAAAGCATCTTAAAATCAAGTGGTAAGTTTGAGTTTTACATTGCCCATTACTTGACAAGGAGTACTAGCATGTTTCCAAGTTTAGGTTATGTTTTTGGTCATTATTGAAGCTTTTGTTGGGCATAATTGTGAAGCTATTACTATATACATTTGTTGTTATAAATATTTATGTTGCTTCATATTTTATATCAACTTATTGTTTTTATTGACAAGTCCAAGGTTTTTATAAAGCACTAACATCAATTAGTTACACAGATATCAAGTATTTTCTTGTTGTTTTGTTTTGGGAAGGTACACTTAAATAATACTTTGCTTCCTATTATTAAAACCTTTTGGGCCACAGTCAATTGACCAGGTGGGAGGGTGGGACTTTCTTGATAATGCACATAGCCTTACTCAAAACCCCAGTCAGGGGATGTCTCCCACAGGGTAATACTCCCTCAAGAGAAGAGGTGTCTTGTTTAGGTGAGAGTGATAGGACAACCTCATGTTACACAAATTTATTGTTCACTTGCATTTAGCTTTTGGGAGAGAAACAAATTGTGCAATAACATTTTAGCACAGGTCGAGGAACAGAGTCAATTCTCCTCAAATACGACACTTTCGGTAATCCTTTCCTCAAAATCCTTTGCTTTACAAAGCTTACCTGGTGAAACCATTGTGGGTGATCCCCTCATCCCTTTTAAAATTTCAAAAAGATGATACATCAACTTCACAAACCTCAGGGAGATATACCAACCCTCCCAAATCTTACAAAAGAAAACCTCCCCAAAACTATCCTATAGTAAAATCATTGTTTGGAGGCAATCTTCCTTTAAACACAATGTCTAACACAGGAACTGTTTATTGAAAATCCAAACCAAACTAATAACCTTGAAACAGCCATCCAAGCTCTTCAAAGCTGTTAGACATGACAGGTATGCAGGATACCTAGGAAAATTCCCACATAGAGGTATAGAAACAGATTTCCTACAAATTCATTGGTAATAATGTAATTGATTAATGGGGATCATCATGAGTAATTTATGGGCCTTCTTTTATCTTCATCCCATCGATTGATGATGTTGAGGATATAGCTATGAAATTGTTCTACGCTACCCTCCTTGATGCTGAGCGTTGAGTAAAATGGGATCTAGATGCTGATATTAAAACCATGTAGTAGATATTCCTCAAAATATGGATTGTCAAGGAAGACCCCAAAATGTTGTTTATAAGGTTGAATAACCTCACAAAATAAGAGGATGAAACTGTCAAAGTTATAAATTTGAAAATTTGATGTAGAAGATCCCAATGAGCCATCACTTATACGATGGATTTCCTTCTCTTTCTTTTATACCAAGGCCTTTATAGGGCCGGTTGGGATTTCTCCTCAAAGATAAAGCCCTAAAAAAAATCAAAACTGAGTAGCTACAAGGTTAGGAATACAACCTATATCATCATCTAGAGTCAGACCTTTCTATTTAAAGAGTCATAATGGTTCTAAACCTAGCATATTCACAATGATAGACCTGCACCGGGCATTAGAAGCAACTGGAAGCTACAAATTGATTATAGATGGCATGGTAAAAAAAACCAAGAGCTAATGATGAATAGGATTGTCAATCTAGGAAGAACTATAAAACAAGCTCCTAGGGTTCCTTACAAAGGCAATTTCAGAAAGGGAATCATGTTTTTAGACCAAAGAATGATCGAGAGGTCACCAATACTTTATCCCCTTTAAACATAGTAGATGAAAACCCTTTGTGCTTACAGCGCAAAGAGTCACAATTAGACATGAGTGTCCTTTCAGCAGTGGTACTTGTCAATTAGATAATATAAGTGGAGTTCCTCAAAATAGGACAGATCAACAAAGGTGTATACTCTATGCTTGTCGTTAACTTCGTGACTTAAATGAGTCTTGAGACCAAAGTTGATAGGGAGCAGGAGGAAAAGCGAGGCGAAATTTTCAAAAATATCAAAGGAGAGATTTTTTATATATTATATATATGATGCATATATATAAAAATAAAATTTTTTTTTTTTTTTTTTATTTGAAAAAAAACATGAAAACATAGTTATAAGATCATTTAACTATTGGTTAGTGATGATCATTAAAGCATCAACGGTCAACTATTTAGTACACATATAGCATCAATCATAAACATTTGTCATCAATAGGTTGTAACATACTAACAGACAACATCAACCACAAAATGAAATAGACGGTAATGAATATGATGCTCTAGAGTTGTAAGATTCAATCAATGGTTCAAATTTCAAACTTCAAACACAAGGAGTGAAATTGCCATATAATGTTCATAGCACCATTGTTTACATAATAAATACATAATAAAGTCAATAAAAGGAATTACTAGAAGTTCAGAGACTGCCACAAACAAAGTGAGAAAAAGAGATCTAATTAATATATTGCTTTGTACTAAGTACTATGCTCCTAAGTTTTCCTCTTGCCACAAAAGAGCTTATAGTTTCCTTTCTCATGCTCTTTGAGTTTGAAGAAGAGGTGTAGGAGTAGGTGGAAGTGTTTATGGAACATGACCGATAGGTGGATGGCCCCCATGTGACAGATGGATGCGTGAAGATGAAAAATTGATGCATCTCCAGATGCCCCTACCCCTAGTGGATGGGGATGGCATGTTTCTTTTGGAGGAATCTGATCCTGCATCACTTGATCACCCAAAAGTTTCACTTCCAAGAGCTCTAAAACCATGGCTTCATCCTACAAATTAGTCTCCCTCTGGATTGTTTCCCAAGTCACATTTATTTTATAAAAACATTCCCCTCCGCATCACAATAATGGGACAACAACCTCAAAGTTGTAATGCACATAAACCAAGGTTTCTTCTCGGTCTACATTAGAGGACTGAAACATAACACCATGGATGAAGCTATAGACTCAACACCTCTCTACTTGAAGGTGTTAACCACCTGAAAATCACCTTCACTTCTAAATTTATGCAAATTTAGAGGAGCCATACATGTTCCACCACTCCAAAGAACTCAGATGTCTCGATTTTTGGTTGCATGCAAGTTACCAAATACTCCATTTTCACTAATGTATTTTCTCAATTCACTTCGCACTTGAGCACACTCCTCTTCATGAACAACAATGAAAGAATATATCCATTTTTCACCTATGGATTTGTGTGTGGTTTTCTCCTAACCCACACCTAGGTGTTGGTTGGGCATGTTATCCCCTATCCTAGGATAACTAAGGAGATTATGTCTCAGTCCACAGTGTGTGAACGTAGATGCGAGGAGCCATGACTTGATCTTGGCCACAGAAGGGCCATCATTTCTTCAACACCTTCCATCTATCGACAACAACAACATCAATCCTCCCATGACTTGGTTAGAGTATGAGTGGATCTTGCTCCATGAGGTAATGAATACGGGTATCATGGGTATGTGTCACTCGATTCTCAAAACAGAGAACAGTCCTGTGCATTTAATTCTCTTTGCTTCATGATGTTGCTTGGACATTATTCCTTTTAACCCCATACCAGGGGGTGATAGTGTACCACGACAAGTTAGTTTCCCTTGAGACAAGTTGTCACTAGGTGGAGTCTGTGAAGGTCATCATCTATTCTTCAAACTTATCACTTTTCATCATTTTTTCCCTCTCATTTATCCCCTACATTGGTTCCCGGGCATTGGGTTTGCAAACTAGTGAGGTTGTACCTTTCCTTGTGGGAAGGAAGAGGGCTAAAGGCCTAGAGAATTAAAAGTAGTTGGAAAAAAGTTAAAATCCAAGATCAGGCTCTTGATATTCTTTGAGGATCCTGAGAGAAAGAATTAAAAGGCTTCTCAGTAAGAAAGAGAGGGACCCATAAAATAAATTAAAAACTCAAGACCTAGTTGGTTGATAGGAGGTCTCATCATTAGCTAGCCCTGTGGGATCCATGGGCATGTAGCAGTGTGAAGCACTACTATTCATGGTCACCATGCAGGTAGTGGCTCTTGGTGGCATAGCCAAGAGAGAATATCATCATGAGCCAACCTTCTCATATCCATCAGAAATGGTTGTGGGTAATGTTGTCACCACTTTGGTCCTGCATGCCAAGGTAGTGTCCTCAACTATTCTCTTGAAGAAAAATCAATGAGACAAAGAGTAAAAAGGCATTGAATGGGATAGGAAACAATTTCATCCATGACAAGGTGCAGCTCACCCTCTACAAAAGCAACCCAAAGGTAAGACCTACATTTACCTGTTATCATTTCACCCCTTGCCCAAACATCCACACACCATCTCATGCACTCACATGAACTAGATTCATTATTCACAGAAAGACCCGACACCTAAAGATAATTATCCCAATGGGACATCCTAAAACCCTCTCCATTCTAATGTGTTAAATAACATAACATATTTGAGCACTTGCTCAGGAAAAGGGGGTTAATGCACATATTTGGGTAACTTGATTTATTAGATGTGATTGACATTTCTATGATCCATGTGACATAGGCCCATGGAGGCGTACTTGTTGTTGTTAGGCCACTGCCCTGGTGGACATGTAAATATGGGGAGATGATTAGCTTGGACCACCATGGGATAAATCCCACCAGATGTATGCAAAGACCCTATCCAGTAGAGGAAATGCGAGGAGGCTTACTTTTCTACAGAGAAAGGGAGGATGTTCCACCCGGAGGCACTTTGGCAGGCACAGACCAGTATTCCCTCCACCATGGCAGATTGGCCTTGAAGACCAGCAGTATGTCATCATTTTGAGCCTTAACATCATCATGTTGGGGTTTTAGGCATGAGGACGGTTTTGGTTGGCACGTGTGGCAGTTCTTGAGGGTTTTTGAGCCCCAATGTTTCACTTTGGAATTTCAGAGATTCCAAGAGGGCCCAAGCGTCACCCTAGGAAGGGCATGGTGTCATCCTAAAAAGATAAAATTAGGGTTTATTTATGTTTGTATGTAAAATTGGATTTTTTTATGTAATTTGGCCATGTCGGCCTTTTTACCTAAAATGTAATTAAAGGTCATTTGTATTATATAAATAAGAGAAAAAAAATCTCATTTTTTCATCATATTTCACTCACACAAGTGTGAGGTCTGAAATTTAGCCTCTTTTAAGTCTTATTGGCTAAAATAATGTGGTACCTTTGACACTTGGAGAGGGAGCTTTTTATATTGGTGTTTTTTGGTATTTTCATGGTGGAAATTATTCCACTAGGCTTTGTGACTAGATTATTCTTGGTGAAGTAAGTAGAAATATACAATCCTTCTTTGTTTTGAATGGACGTATATATTTACTTGTTCATTTACAAGATTATGGGGGAAATTTCTAGTGTGAAAACCTATGAGAAAAGCACATGTTATTGTCTTTCTCTTAATAACTCTTCACCTACTTGATTTTGCTAGAAGACACCTCCATTGAGGCATATGCTAGAGCCCTACCTTAATAGCACTCTGTACATTGCTTCATCAAGCTTTCATATGTTATTTCAAGCTTGACCTAAAGAAAGAGGGAAAATGCAGCTAGAGACCTAGGGTTACCTACTTCCTGTAGCTTTTTTCCTTCTAGGGTTTGGATGATTGAGAATTAGGTTGCTAACATAAGCCATCCTTCCTCTTTTCATGTTAGCTCACCCATTATCATTTTTTTTCCCTCAAGATTGCTGCTGCAAATGTGACTGCATTTACCCTAAAGGCACTAGTTCATGCCTTACAAGTGATTGATTGACCAAAAAAAACTCTTAAAACCATCTACTTCAAGATCTTTACTAACCATTTTCTAACCTTAGATTGGACTAAACTACTAACTATCTTGATGTTGTTCCAAAGAGTTGCACCTGACCATCTATATGACAACAAAGCGTGCAAAATCAAGTGTTAAAGTTGATTTTTATATTGCCTTCCATTGCTTCTAACAAATACTAGCATTTTTCCAAGTTTGTTATCATTTTTTGGTCATTATTGAATCTTTGTTGAGGCATAATTGTGAAGCTATTACTATATATGCATTTTTGTTATAAATATTTATGCTTGCTTCATATTTTATATCAGTTTATGCTTTTTATTCAAAGTCTATGGTTTTATAATTACTAACATCAATTGGTCCTTGCAAATGAGTATTTTTTCTTGTTCTCTTGTTCTCGGAAGGTACACTTAAATAATACTTTTCTTCCTATTATTAAAACCTTTGGAACTTTTGATTAGAGTGACTTGTTGGAGGGGTGGGACTTTCTTAATAATCTTACCTTGGCCTTCTCAAACCCCGAGGTCGTCGGGGACGTCTCCCCACAAATTAATACTCCTAAAAGAGAAAAGTGTTTTGTTTGGGGCCAGAGTGATGAGGACAACCTCGTATTGTAATTTGTTGTTCACTTTCATTTTAGCTTTGAGGAAAGTACAAATTAACAATAACATTTAACTGCCGATTAATAGGAACAGCAGTCAATTCTCCTCAAAGATGACCCTTTTGGTAATCCTTTCCACAATCCCTTTTACTTTACAAAACACCTACTTGACTCTCCAGAGGGTGATCCACTCATCCATGATGGTTTCAAGAAAATTATCATGACTCCACAAACTGAGGGAGGTATGTCGACCCTCCAGAATCCTTTAGAAGAAAGCCCTGAAACTCTCTTGTAATAATATCACTCTTCGGAGGAAGTCTTCTTTAAACATGATGTCTAGCACAGGAACTCAGGCTGATGAAATCCAAACCAAGTAACCAAAACAATGGTCATCCAAGCTCTTTAAACCACTAGACATGAAACCATTTCTGAGTCACCACAGGAAAGTCCTCTTAAATTATGAGAAACAATTTCCTAAATTCATTGGTAATGATGTAATTAGATTATTAGGGATCATATGAGTAATTTTTGTGCCTTCTTTTAGCTTCATCCCATAAGTGATGATGTTGAGGATCTAGCTATGAAATTGTTCTCTGCTACTCTCCATGATGGCACTAGACATTGGTACAATGGTATCCCTGATGCTAATAAGGCCCTTGGATATATTCAGATATTCCTCCAAGCGATGGAGTCATCAAAAGACTAACATGTTGTTATTAAAATTTTGAATAACCTCACGAAATAGGAGAATGAAACTGTCAGGGAATCCCATGATAAATTTGAAAATTTGGTCTTAGAAGATCGGGTGAGCCATATTATATAGTTTCCCTTTCTCTTTCTTTATGCAAAGCCTTTACCAGACGGTTAGGATTTCTCCTGGGAGATAAAGCCCTAAAACAATCCAGAAACCAAAGAGGTAGCTACAAAGGATTGGGCCACAACCTTTCATCATCTAGATTAGGAGCCTTTCATTAAGAGTCATAATGGATTCTATAACTTGTATTCCACAATGGTAAGACCTATCAGACAGTAGTGCTAGCTTGGAAAAGTTACAGATGGTTGTAGATGGCATGGTAAAAAAACCTAATAACTAATGATGAATAGGACATGGTCTGGAAGAACTCAACAACAAGATCTAGGGTTCCTTACAAAGGGCAATTTCAAAAATGGAATTGAATCTTTAGACCAAATAATGATCAAGAGGTCCCCAATACTTTATTCCCTGTAAAAATAGTAGATGAAAACCCTTGGGGATCTGGTGCAAAGAGTCACATTTGGAGCATGAGTGTCCTTTCAACAATAGTGATCATGACTAAGTAAACGTTGTTAACCATACCAGTGAAAGTCCTCAATATTTCATAAATGTCACACTTGAAGAACATCAAAAAGGCATAAAGGAAGCATCGGGAGAGCTAGGATGGAGGTGATAAATAGCCTTGACCAAGAGTTGAGAGAAAAGTTGAAGAAGAATTCCAAGTGTACACTAAGCAATAAATAATGAACCAACCTCTCTCCACTGGTCCTGCAATTTCACAGACAAGACCTCCACCCATGAACATAATTTTTCCTAAGAATCCTCCCAAGACTGGCAAAGTGGATTTGAACTTTGATTTTTGAAGGTGCACTGGAAAAAATGTGTGTGACCATTCCATCAAGGGAAGTCATCAAGTCCCATCTGTAAAATAAAGGTTCAAAATTTGTTTCAAAGTATCAAAGTATTGTATTTGGACCCTCCTATCGTATTACAAGAGATCCTTTAGGGTTCAATATAGTGGACACCGCCTTTCTTCATTGTGATGGAAATTAATAACAAATGCCTTAACAATTGTATGCTTGGTTCAGGAGCAGGTGCTAGCGTGATGTCAGCAGAGGTGGAAGTGGAAAAATTAGGCCTAAAGGCCACAGGACCTTTATAGGAATGTATGCGGTTTTGAATCTGGGGCCATACCCACTCATGGGGTAGTTGAGAATGTTAAAGTATGCCTTAGAAGATACCCCAAGAGAGTGATCCAAATCGATATTGTGGTAGTGGATGTCCGGTCTTATGGAATATTTATTGTCGGAAGTTTGTTGCAATGTTGGGAGGCTTTATGAGATGAATCTCACTTATATTAATGTACCTATGAATGATGGAACAATAAGTCACCTCTTGAATTACTTTCCAATGACCAACGTCCATGTGCAAAAAAATTGGTGATGATATTGGGGCTAGAAACACATGAACCAATCAAACAAAGTCTTCCTACATTTTCCCCTAATTATTTTCCTTTTGCTTTGGGGAGATTTTGATCAGATACAATGGTTGAAGAAGGAAGAGTATCAACATATCCTAGACAAATATAAGGAAAAAATAATTTAGGTTGCCAAGTTATTAAAGAGGAGAGATGGCATGCTCGATCCGACCATCCCAACCAGGGACAATCCACCCTCCTCCCTCAAGACTATATACAAGAGTTATACAAGAAACAACCAAATTTAAGACCAAGGATTACCAAGATGAATCTGGTATGTGGATGTGGGATACTAAAAAAAGGAGAGCCTACTAATATCAAGGGGGAATGCACAGTGCAGCCTTGGATGTGAGAGTCGGAAGGAGAGTAGGTCAATGATGCCTACCTGTTTATCCACTTAAAAGGAAGGAAATCATTCCATTGTTACAGTTATTGGACACCTCCTCAAGAGCCCCATCAAGGAAAGACTTGACTTCACATGTAGGTAGGTAGTAGGTAGGTATTTTGCATTCATTGTATATACCATGCATTGCATGCTAGAGTAGTTTGTATTTCCATTTGTATATATGAGTCTTACTGTTTGAACATACATATATGAGACATGGGTTATATCACCACCCCAAGATATTATTGATCATTTTGTTGAGATCTAGTAGGTCTCATGGAATTAAATTACCCGAGGAGATGTTTAAGTTCTCATGCACTCTACGGTGTGCACATGTCCCATAGTTGGAGATAAAATGTTATCCCTATCCTAGGGATAACTTCAAGAAGATGCTCAGGCCATGTCATAGACATGGAGTAAGGGGAGCCATATTGACTTGATCTTGTCCCTACAGGGCCCATACTTTCTTAAATGCTGTCTCAGCGGTGTAACATCCATCCATCGGCCTTGTTCTAAAAAGTGAAGTGGGTCTTTCTCCATGAGGGAAGTAATGAGTGGGTATCATGGTATGTATCCTTTTGATTCTCAAAACATTTGAATATGTACATTTAATTCTCTTTTTTGCTTCATAGCGTTGTAGACAGTATGCCTTTTAACTTGCCCATACCTAGGGGGATGGAAAACTTCCCTAGCAAGTTAAACCCTTAGGATGAGTTGTCATTGGGTGGGTATATGAAAGTTCATCGTTTGTTCCTTCATACTACCACTTTTCATCTTATCTCCTATCATCTATACCCTACATTGGTTAGGGCATTGGGTTATCCAAATAGTAAGGAGTTGTGCCTTGTCAGGAAGAGAACAGGCCAGAGGAGTCAAAGTAAAATTTGGAAAAGTTAAAATCCAGATTAAACAGGATGAAAGCTACTTGGGGATCCTGAGAAATAAAGGATTCTCAGCAAGAAAGGGGGACCCATAAAATAAAATAAAACTCCAGGCCTAGTTGGTGGATAGGAGATCTCATCGCCCAGGCAACCTATTAGGTCTATGGAAAAGGCATGTAGTGGAGTATATTTTCTACTATTCATGTAGTCCGCAAGCCGAGTGAGTGGCTCTTGGTGGCATAGCCGAAAGAGGAGGGTTTCTGAAGGAGCCACCCTTCTCATCTCAGGTGGAAATAGCTTATGTGTAACACATTGTCACCAGCTGGTCCTGCCGCTAGAGTGGGTGTCGTAATTATTACTCTTGAAAAATCAATGAGACAAATAGTGGAAATGGAATTGGAGTGGGCTGGGAAACAATTGCATCCATGATGAGGTGCAACTCACCCTCTAAAGAGGCACTTGCCAGAATCAAGACCTACATTTCCTTGTTATCAGCTGCCTTGCCCAAACATCCCCTACACAGTATCATGTATTTACATGGCCTGGGTGGTCTTCACACAGAGCACCCCACACCTAGGAGATTATCCCAATGGGACACATCCACAGAGCCCTCTCAGAAGCACAGTGTGTTTATATAACCTCAACGTCTTTGAGCACTTTTTAGGAAAAGTGGGGTTTTAACTCTGCATGTTTGAGTAACTTGATTATTAGATGTGATTGACGTATTATGATTGATCAGAGATGGATGTGGTGGCCTCCCACCTATTCAACTAAGCTCATTTGTGATTTTAGTTTCTAGTTTTTTCCCTTAGTTTTGGGTCCACGACTTGCGAGGTCATTTTGAGCCCTAAACAGCACGTTTTTTTGGGAGCTCACAATCGGTACATTTGATATATAGCGATGAAATTGTAGTCCTCGAGATGGGCACTCCAATGGTCTATAGGTAAGCCTAAAGCGAAGATTGGCAATACAAAGGATTCTGCGACCATGGGAAGTTGATGTACTAACTTACCCAAAAGCGGAATACGACACTGGCACTTCATCTCCTAGGGTTAGGTTTTGGATGTCTAGGGTTTTTAGCATTCTATTTATTGTAAAATGCCTTCATATCCTCATTATAATCATCTTGCTATACTGCAGATGGCATAGCGTCATCTCTTCTCCAAGATAAGCCGCCACCATTCTAGCAAACATGTTTCCTTGCATTTCCTGAGTTTCAACTTATTTCCTTATTGAATAGAAAACCAGGTTTCTTGTATATGTTATTATATGTTAAGCATCTTTTGATAATAATCGATATTCCATTTCATTTTGCAAATATATTATGGATCAGTGGTATCGGAGCAATCATCTCCTTATCGTTCTTAATGCATGTCCCCAACTAAGTCGAAATTAGAAAGAATTAGGTCTTGAGCTTGTTTCTCTTGAGAAAAATCTCTCACCTGCAAGCGACCTCTCATGGTGAGAGAAAATAAAGACAATGGGACGTGAGATCCCGTCAAAAAAATTCTCAAGGAATCCCTCACACTTAGCAGAGGACTGAGATGATGGATAGTTTTGCACAAATCATTCAGAGACTACCAATAGGTGATGCATCTTCCTCAAGCAATTGGGTGTCCCCTTCAGGGGTACAAATTAGCGATATTCCTATATTTGAAGGTTAGATAGATCACGGTCTGATTAGAAAAATGGTTGAATACGCTAGAAGGGTATTTCTCTGTCCCTAACTTCTCAAATAGAGAAAATTACTTTTGTGCTTCTCAAAGTCATCCCCATGTCAAATATTGGTGGAAACTTTATTTGAGCAAAAGGAAACAAAGAAAACCTAATTATTTACATTCATGGCCACCTAAGAATCCTTCAGGGATTCTATTAAAGAACAATACTACCATGTTGGAAGTTATGATGACATATACACAAAATGGACCATGTTGCGGTAGGAAGAGACCAAGCGGTGCAGAGTTCACAAATATCTTCCATACCTTGCGCACCAAGTTGGGTATCAAATATTGGGAAGCGACATCGGTCTCAAGTATCCATGACCAGTTTACGTAGATACATCTAGGTGAAATGGGTTTAGGCATCTCATCCTTGAAGTGGCCTCTGCGATATGCCATCAAAATCGAGCAAAGATAATAAAAAACCTGCGTGGAATTTGGGCACGAGACCCATCCTTATATAAAATCCGAGGAAGAGGCCCTAACCCTAAAGGATAGATCAAGGCAGAACAACCTCAAAAAAATCCAATCAGACATGAAGCCAAGAAGGACACCAAAGAGACAAAGAATCTGGGAAGTGTTGACTTTCATAAGAGCCCTAGAATACTTTATTGTTGATTGTTGCTCAAAGAATTTGTTGGTGGATAAGGAGAAAGCCTCTAAATTAGATGTAAGTTCTGACTCTGATTCAGAACCGAAAAAAGGAGACAAATCATAGGCCAGCATAACCCGGTCTACCATTGCACCTGGCTCCGACCCGATTGAACGGGCGAACAGAAGGAACGCAGGTGCCTTTTTTTCATTCCACCGGATGTGGGTAGAAGAGGTACCCCTATACTTGATCAGATTGTTAAGCGATGCCGAGGAAGAACCTCATCTCAACATAGGTTGTCAAGCGGCTATCCCTGCCAACAATTTTGTACCCACAACCCTACACCATCGGATGAAATACGCCAAGAGGATATCCACAGCCGATAGCTATTGGCCTATCGTATGGCATCAAGCCTTCCAAAGATGAGGTATTGTGTGGGTGTTTTCCCCCCCCTCTACGAAGTTGTAATTTTATTTTGGTCCAACCATATTTATGGAAACATCATGGTGTATATGAGTCTAGGCCTACATGAGTGTTATTATTACTTTGAACAAGAGATTATACAGGATACCAAGCGGAGTCCACCGAATATTTCCATGATCTCTGCCAAGCAATGTAGAAGGTCATCTCTCATCTGAGGAAGTTTGTCCTCTTTGGCAGTTGGCTCGAGAAATGAGCAAAGATCGCTGACCATCCAGTGATCTTTGCGGTGACCTCTCCACCTGGCATAAGCAAGTTGATAAGGTCATGGGAAGAGATACTCAAATCTTCTCCTCACCTACTAGAATTTACCTCTACCTTTGTCAAGTTAAGCATCCCATCAATATGACCCCAACACACCACTTCCCAATGGGCAATTCTACGCCTCCTTTGTTAAGAATAGAAGGAGATCAGAGTGGCGAGATCAAGAGCTGCTCCACAAGGGCACATCCATCCCAACTCATCATCTTGAGGGATCCCAATCGTGTTGGTACGGAAAAAGATGGAACATGAGTGACTCTGCATTGATTATCCAGCCCTAAATAAAATCACCGATTCGAGGAAACTAGTGCACGATTCCCCGAATCGATGAACTCCTTGATCGACTCCGCGGGGCCAAATACTTCACTAAGATTGGTCACGAATTATGGCTACCACCATGTCTCGATAAAAAATATGCATGGAAGACTGCTTTCAAGTCAAAGGAAAGTCTTTTTTGAATGGTTGGTCATGCCCTTTTGTTTGACAAGTTCTCCAACCACTTTCATCAGGATAATGGATGATATCCTCGACCATTCCGCAATACTTTTGTAGTGAATTGTATGCGGATAAACATCCTCATTTACAACAGAACAGAACATGCGACATATTCAACGGGTTATGCACACCTTGTGGCGAACTGGCTATATGCAACTTGGAAAAATGCTCCTTACATGTGTACACATGGTTCATTACTTGAGCTACATCGTTGGTCGGCATGGCGTAGATGTGGATCTACCATAAATCTAAGTCATGTTGGACAACCACAACCACACTCAGAGGATTCATAGCTTCTTGGGCCTTACCAATTTCTACCACCGGTTTCATGTTGAGATTCTCCCATATTCATGGGCCCTTGGCCAAGTAACCATGGCTAGTGGTAAGGAGAAATTTGTGTGGAACCCATCCCAATAAAGATTGTTTGATGATTTGAAGTTGTGCTTGTGCTCAACCCCAGTAAATTCACTATCGGACATGCATTATCCCTTTGAGATCAGATAGATGCTTTAGACTATGCTTTGGGTGTTGTTTACCACCACTTTCAACCCTTGCCAAGTGGCCCTATCATAGTGAGCAGCTATCAGGATCATTGTTTGTAGGTACCCTGCTACGACAAGAAAGTAGCCTCCATTTTGCAAGCTTTCCGCTGGTGGAGACATTACATTGTTGGGGAAGGAGACAATCATCCCACCTTTGGTCATAAGCCTTTGTAGTTCATGCGGACACAAGGAAAAGTGCCCAGGAATGAAGCGCCATCGAAGTGGTCGCGTAATTGCTAACAGCTCCACCTCAACATCAAACATAAAGCGGGGGGCACCAACCGTATCATTGATTGCCTCAAAAGTACGGTTGGCACTCTGCGGTGATAGACTCTTGTGAACATGAGACCTATGGATGGCCCAAATCTATTAGACAGACTCATACTTCACCACCACCTACCAAAATGTTGGAAACATAAGCGCCAATTGTAAGTAATTTCCATCTTTGGGAATGAGGTTGTTGTGAAGCGTCACGGGCCATATAATTCATTCAAGAGAGCAAGAAAGAAGTTGATGCAGGAAGCATGCCTGATCGGGTGGCAGGACATGACATCGAAGATAGTGGCAATGTGCGAAACATTTCTCTTGGTTGAAACTTCGACAAGAGGTCGACCAGTATATGAGTCTGCACTTCACAATACGATTTCAAACCGACCACTAGAAATAGGGCATGTACCTACATCTAATCTTGATGATAGGCCATGGGAATCCATTTCAATGGACTACATGTCAGACCTCCCAGCCACCCGTGGAGCAATTGTCTTTGTTTTTTGTGGTTGTTGATAAATTTTCTAAGATATAGCCCAGTGCATTTTTGCAAAATGAAGCATCATAAAGAATATAAAGATATTCTTTGAATGAGTCACAGGTACATTTGGAATCCACCCTGGAAACCATTTTCTCATATCGGGACAATCAATTTATTAGCACATTTTGATCAAGCCTCACAGTCCTTTTTGGACACCAAACTCACCAAATCCATGATCTTCCACCACCATACATATGGCCAAACCGAGGGTTGTAAATCAAATGATCATGCATACGTACGTATATAATTACAATCACCCAAGCACATGGGATGAGATTCTCCCCCCTATGTTCAACATAGCTGAAACCGAGCCACCGCATAGCTCTCAACCGACCATAGCCCCTTTCAGCTAAGGTTGGGATTCCAACCATTGGATCCCATTAGATGTTGCACTACCCGGCGTCATCTTGGTCCAAGCTCATCATGCTCCCAGAGATTGACAAAGCCACCGGTTCATTGGTAGGGATCCAACAAATTGCCAATAGGTTGATGTATCTCTGAAGTCAATGACAAAATTACAGAGGTGGCACCATGATCAACATCAAATTTTATAAGTTTCAAGTGAGTGACAAATTTTGGTTGCACTTACAAAAATAACACGAGGACCCCCATGAGCTTTTGCCGCTCCATTATAGATCTGGAGTGTTAGCACATAAATTTGTAAGTGAAAATTTGGTCATTTGTAACACCCGGTGAATTAGGAGATTTCACAACACCATCTTCATCATCGCCGGTTTCAAAAATATTAAAAAAAATGGCAAATAATTGGTTTTTTCAAAAAATAGAAGAAGGAGCCAAGTCTAGCTCACGGGATCTCTTGAGGGAGTTATTAGTTGCATTAAAACAAATCTAATGTCCATGAATGCCCAATTCTTCAACTGCTAATCACTAGTCAAGGTCATAAACATACAAACCCAATGCTCATGTTTAGTGCCCTCGTGACCAAGCGCTAAGGAGGGGTGCCTACGAGGGGCCCAACATTAAGAGTCAAGCCACCGAGGAAGAGCGTTAGTTCGTGCACAACACGTCGACCAAATGTATGAACACTTGCGTATATAAAATATTGATATGTAAAACTCTTAATACATGTGGAAAAATTGAACCTCCAACCATCAATTGTCTTAGATAGTGTTTGAGCTTGAGTCATGAAAGCTTATGACAATTTCTATTTAAAAAGTCAATAATCATCGCTCCAGAAACATGCCAAATGTGCATCGATGTTAATTGAACAAGTGTAAGTGTTCAAGGCAATTGCTCCTGAAAGTGTGAGAACCCTAAGTTTCAAGCATTGATTTATGAGAGTCTCGATTTCCACAAGCTAGTTGTAGCAACAACATAAATAGGAGTGTGGCTTCATGTTGGAGGCACATTAAACCAATAATTACCCATATTTTCCATATAATAGATGAGGATATATGTCCTTAGACACATTACAGTGCCCACACCAAGCAACAAGTGTCAATCTTGAGTTATAAAGGTAGCATTCAAACTAAGCGTCTAGTTCATTATTACAAATACAATGACATATGAATTTGATGCCATTAACACCCAGGTGTCGGGGTAGATGTCAAAGGCATTCAGGCCCTAATTGAAAATTTCTTAGACCCTCTTGATACTACAGATATAGTGATGTTTCTTGAAGAGGCAAAATCAATAGAGCAACAAGATCATGAAATGGCTTAGATTTGTCTTGAGGAAATTTGATGTTGCAGTTTCATTTTTGAAATATTTCCTTAAACACTTGCAAAGAAAACTGTTGAAGTTTGAAAAATAAATTGTTGGTAGGAAATTAATCTCAAATTTTATAAGGTTGATTTTTGCAAGTTGGGTCAAAAGCGACTTGAGATGATCACGGTGAGCTGGCAGATGGTATGCAGATTACATCAGCATGCTTCAAATATTTTGGTAAAATTCAGTGATGTCGACAAGCATGTCTAAGAGGGGTTTCCCAAGTAAAGAGAAACATGTTCCAAATATATAAACGTAGAACACCTAAGACAGGGCATCTAAGTGCCACAAATATCAAAAGGATCATTCCAAATTCGAATATTTGTTGCCAGATTTCAAGTTAACGGGTGGAAAAACAATCAAGGGATAAGGATACAGATGGAAACACTAGCATAAAATCATATCTAATTTTCGAGGTGGCAACCTAATCAACAAGTTGTGGTTTAAATATTCTATTCGGAGGTGTAAACTCAACAGCCAGGGGCATCTAAAGAGGACAAGTGGCGGTATCCACCGCCTTTTAGGCATCAGTTAAGCATCCCTCAACAGATCGAGGATAAAATCATGGCACCGCTGACAGCTTTATCCTCATTTTTTTAGCATGAAAGTGATAGGTGTTTCCAGATTCAAAAAAAATTCGAGATTTCAACTTCATTTGCTCGAGATTTTGGGCAATTCTTTCCAGTTTTCCTGCAATGTATTCTTATTTTAGTATCTAGATTAGATTTGTATCCCATAAAGATAGAAACAATTTGTTAAAGAAAGGATCCATATAGCTAATGATTAAGTAAAGAGAGGGGGAGGAGAGACGAGTCTGAGATGGGAGTCTTCAAGATCCGAAAGGAAGCTGTAAAGCATGAAAAGTCTCTAATTTGAAATTACAGACCTATATTTCTTTCTATGT
>SNQJ01S0168089.1:0-17142 GCA_010110895.2 Picea sitchensis
GTGGGACAAGTCGCATATCAGTTAGCTCTACCCAGTCAGTCGAAGCTACATCCTGTTTTTCATGTTTCATGCTTGAAGAAGGTGATTGGAACTAGGTGCCAAATTCAAACCAACCTTCCAGAGTTAGTTGAAGAAGGCTCCATTTGGCTATAGCCAGAAGCATTTTTGGACCAGCGTGAGCGTCGCCTGCATCAGAGAACCATCAAGGAAGTGCTAGTATAGTGGAAAGACATGACTCTAGCAGATGCCACTTGGGAACCAGCTACCATTCTGCAGCAGTTTCCACATCTCAAGCCTTGAGGATAAGGTTGTTTTTAAGGGGGCAGACATGTTAAGGTACTAACCCACACATAGGTAGATCAATGTATTTGGATGTAATAAAGGTCAATATTAATAAGGCCTTTCAATAAAATAGAATAAGGCGGATGTAAGAAGACGTAATAGAAGCTTCTGCTTCTAGAAGGATCTTCCTCTAGATGCTTCTCTTAATAGACATATTTAGTATAAATAAGAGGCGATGGTATGTGAACCCTAGCTTGGAGATTATTGTAACAGAGCGTTGCTCGACTGGAGGTTGCCCCCTCGAAGAGGCCTGTGAACATTGCTATCTGAATCAAAGTGCTATTTCTGTTGCTATTTCGTATATCATTTCTGTGTATTGTGAAGATTATTTCAGATATCATTTCCTCGTATTGTGAAGATTATAGCTGATATTTTAACAAGAGTTCACTGTTATTCTGTCATTTCTAGCATTTCATTTATGTTCTGCATATTTTATATATCTGGTATCTTGCATGCTTGATGCACTTTTTTATAGTATAGGTTGAGATACAGGTTGATGCATGGTTCAGGTTATTGGTACAAGTTGATTGGTACAGGTTTAGAACAATATATCTCACAATGATAGTTTGAAAGTGGTTCGATCATTCTACTTGTACGTCAGGTCACTTGGACGGGGCAAGGACGGGTGGTTGTAGCCACCTTATGGTTGTAGTCAGAGAACATAGGGGGTTGTAGCTTCTTTCTAGTTGTATCCATATAATTGGGGAGTTCAAGCTTCCGTCAAGTTGTAGCCTGAGAAACTAGGGGGTTAGATCCTCCTTTGGGTTGTAGATGGAAAACAAAGGAAGTTGGTGCTTCCAATGAATGTAATTCTTAAAGACATATAAGAAAAAGAATTTTTTGGTTTTCTCCCACTTTGGGTTTCCATGTAAAACACTAGTGTACTATGTATGTGTGTGATTGCTCATTTTTTCATTGTTTATTTACTCTGCAACTATTGGATGATAATGATACATTGATATAACACTTGCATTTTATGGTGAAAAAGGATTAAATTGCTCTATTACTGATTCACCCCACCTCTCAGTAATCCAACAATTTGACTTCCATAGACTTTGAATCATTGGATAGGTCATCAATCATTTTTCCCCATAGGAATATGATATCCGAGTCTATAGGGGTGTTAGACCTATGGTGGGCCCATTGGATACAAACTTCATGGGGTCAGATCATCCTGTCGCTAGACCCGTCAGATATCCGACGACACTATATTGTTTTTGAAAAAAAATTAAAATATTGGATGCCAATATTGGCCATGTTTTTTTTTGTTCAGTTCCCCTCTCTCTATATATATTCATTTTACCAGGTAATAATGGATTACAAAAGTCTAGGTTTAATACTTTTGCAATAGTGACTAGTGTTAGTAATATTGTGGACCAAAATTCAAATAAGGCTTCACATATAATGTGTTCAATATGTTTGGATGGAAAAATGGTTCCTCTCATACTATTTCCTTCAAATATTTCCTAAGCTTCACTTCTAAAAAAGGTTAACAATGTCATGGTTATGTTGGGTCTTCCTTTAGTGTTGCAATCCTATTTCAATGCAATACTAAGAAATCAATTTCTAGATGTTGTGATAAAAAAGAAGAACTTCTTTGTAAGGTGCAATGATTATGTCTCAATCACCAACACACTTAGGGTCACCACTAATCCAATTAAAGTAGAACATTTGTAGGAAATTCAAACAACTCATCATAACTACATTGCAAGTTGTTGCAAATGCCTATAAATTGAGTTTAGAGAATCATCCTAGCACTTACTTTAGAATAGCACATGATAAGATGGAAAAGGAAACAATTTTATACCATGGTTGGGAGAGAATTAAAATTTTGTTGTTCATTTAGGAAAGTAATGATATCTTGCATTTTAACCACTATCCCCTAACTTTTTTAATTGGAGCGTTGAACAAAACACATATCGTATAGAACATCTAGCATGTAGTGATTGTGAAGGATTATGGTTTCAAAACTCAACGTCATCTGATATAGACCTTTTATGGAATCCTCGGGGGGGTTTGGCCTCCCTTATTACAAATAAATTCTCAATGGTAAATTCTATGGTTTTGGCCTATGGAGACAAATGGTAGCCAACTAAATAATAAATTACAATATTAGAAATGAATAGAAAGCTTAAAAAAAAAAAATTATACACACAAAAAAGTGATCTACATCACATTAAAATGAGCATTGTACATGATAATCTAGTTTATAATATATAACAAACAACATAAAAACCAAAATATAGAAATCTCTTAGTGGGAATTAAAAGTTATCAGATAAATTTAATTTGTTTTACCTTGAGAAAATCCTTTGCTTCCTCGCTTCAAATCTCCTCTATTTGTTCCTTTTGAATTTCCCTTTCTAATTTTTCCCTTATGTGAAGGTTTGGCCAGTGACACCTTAACTTTCACCTATATGAAAACCAAAATATTAAACAAGTTCCATATGTTGCTTAGTAATTTTTCTTAGAGAAAGGACAATAATAATAGAAAACCTTTGAATCTCCATCAATCAGTTCATCATGCTTGTTGAATGCCTCAATACATGCAACAACAACTTCAACATGAGATATACATATAAAATCAATATAAGGTTCAACATTTAAAAACAACACATGCAACAACAACTTCAACATGAGATATACATATAAAATCAATATAAGGTTCAACATTTAAAAACAACACATGCAACTTCATTCTCATGCTCCAAATCAAGTTATAATTTGAATAGATACCAAGGAAGCAAGCTTGAAGGGAGAAATACACCATCCACTATCAACCTCATGTTCCACATCCATCAGTCTAATATATCATTTTTAGCCTTATATATATTCATACAATAATCTACAAAAGTATATACCTATAGGAATGCAAAGCCTCAATGACCTATAGGGAACTCTAGGGTACATGTTCATCCTAAAAGTCACAGATTGTCCAAATCAAGAAAATGGGTTTACAACAAGAGATAACACAACTCAATATTCCAAATCCATATTGTTATGCTCACCAAGAATATGGATTCAATAGACAAAATATGGTTATTGGATGGAGGCACTATATGAACAAAGGCTTCATGAGATTTAAAATATAAACGAAGAATGAAACCAAGATGAAAAAATGCAATGACCACACTAACTTATTTAAACCCTAACTTCCCTTGAGGTGTTGTTCCTTTCTCTCACTAAGATAATATTGAAATTGACATTTCAAATAACCTATTGTGAGGAGCGCTTCATTTTCATGGAACCCTTGAACATTATTTTTTCTTGTTTCTTCATTTAACAAATTCCCAACAACCTCATCCAATTTCTTTTGATCACTCCCTCCATTGCTAGTAGCACTTACCATATTACAAATTGTAAATTTGGAAAGTTAAAGGGTAGAGTGATGCATCGGTATTCCAGAATACAAGTCATCACTATAGTGAAAATCCTATCATTCCACCTACACCTTCAAGATGAACAATGAATTCTAGGGTTTATTCAACAATGTGTGCTTATTAAGTAAGTTTCCCTCTGAGGTAGATTTCCACTGCTTTAAAGAAATGATAGAAATTGTTAGCACTATATAAATTTCCTTGGTTGAGGAGGAAAATCACAGAGGTAACCTCAAACCAATTTTTAGGACTTGAAGTTATCCCTTCCAACCTAGAGAGGGCTTTCTCTTATAGATTTTCAATTAGTTCAGTGGCTAGATCTTCAGTAAAAGGGTTTCAAATTGATTGTTGTAGGACATGGAAGAAAATACCATTGGGCATGAAGTAAAATATAAACATTATCAATGGTTGGTGATAGAATATTCTAAGAAGAAAAGGAAAGACAGTCAACCATTTCTCAGTCAATCAACTCATTATAGTATGGTGGAATAATCAAATGAAATGATCCATTAAAGCAAAGCATCTACTCGAGATGAACTCTGCATTAACTTTAGAAGAAATTGATGAAAATATTTGAAAACGAATTAATTCATAGCATCTAACATGGAATGAATTTTGAATCATATAAGTTAATTAAAATACTGAAGACATTACATTTAAATGGAAAAACTCAAAAAGATACACATTCATATGGGAGAACACACACCAAGGAGAATTAACACATAAATATATGGTAAGAACATTCAAGACTTCTGCATGATAATTTAATTAATATTGGGAAAATATTACAATACAGATCATTCCTTTTCCTCCCTCTCGAACCCCCATTACATCGAAAATTATAAAATATATACAAAATCCTAAATGATCCATTCTTAACATACTTTTAAAAAATAGATATTCCCTGCAAAATATATGGGATTTGTTAACACTTTGTTGCGAGTTGAGCTCTCCTTTATCTTTGGGATATCTTTGAATGATTTGTTGACTTTCCTTTGAATTGTACTATGCCACTTGAATGAACCTTCAAGGTCAATTGGAAGTAGGTATTTTTTATTTTGTTTTTCCTATTCTTACAATTTCTTTCCGTTGACTTTTAGAAGGAATGTCACAATCAACCATTTCCTTAATAATATTTTATAATTCTATGCAAGATGCATATAAAATAGTGGCAAGACTTGATCTGATTTTCCTGAATTGGCTTAAAACTTCGAAATCATTCATCAATTTGTCAACTATTGTAACCCATTTTAACCCCTCTTCTAGGTCTTCAAACTTTGAATGATCCATTCGAACTTGAGTCAATGTTGGCACAGGGGCAGACCCAAGGTTCAACGCTTCAAGAATGCACCAACAGGACCTAACTACCGACCCTTTCAGAAAAACCTATGGAGCAGATGTAGTCTCACCCGAAGTAGCAATACGGGGTTGCAGGACAGAGTTGTCTACAACCAGAAGGAATGAAAAGGGGATCCAGAACAACAACATATGAAGATCTAGTTATTCTTTACTAACTTAAGCCTACTTTGCATAGTTATATATTATATCTACAACAATAATGCAATAATAGAATAAAAGAAGGTAAATAACACAAAATCAACCACAGAGACAACAAAATTTATCTTGTTCACCCTCCCCCTAGGGCTACGTCCATGGAACTGCATTTCTTGATACATTATGTGAAGACATATAGTTCTATCTGCGCACTTAGCTTGCATATCTCTCTCTCCTTCTCTCTTCTCCCCTCCCTGTGCACCCAGCTACAGGGTTGACCTTCGCACCCAGCTGAAGGTCTTACAATAATAGAATGCCCTTACCCACAACAATTTTCTCTCGCACCACAATAATCCCTCAATGATAACAAAAATGAACAACCTAGGACCATAATCACCAACCTTGAATGAACCCTCCTTGGTAATTTTGACCTTTATTTATTCATTACAATGACTCTTAAACAACCTTAGGCAAAAACTTAGGTGTAAAAACCCTAAATACCAAAACCCTAAGTGTCTAAAACTCTAGGTCAACTTGACCCGTATTTTCATGGCTTCGCCAACCTATCTTTTCTGTCTTTTCCACGAGGTGATCCAAAGCACTTGTTGACGTTTTTTTCTACTTGTTGAGTTGTCCACAATCCATCATCCTTACTTATCTGTCTTCCTCGATATTATCATTCAATGGCTCATTTTCCCTTACTTCGCTCCTTCTTTTCTGCTTCTTTGACCACTTGACCCATTCTCCGTCAATGTGCCTTCCTCACAGTTCGTACTTCATCTTTTCTCAACTTTTTTCTTCTCTTTCTTCCTTAATCCATAACCAAGGGCGAACAGGCCCCCAAAACTCACTTGTGACTCGTCCTGAGTCACTACAGGACTGAAATTTTTGTATTACTTTGACTTACTTTCTGCTCTGCCCTTCCCTGTTATGTGCAGACTGTATTTTCTGTGTCTACTACCCAGTTTCAACTGCACCTGGTACCTAGACCCTTCTTATTAGGCTCTTACTGAGAGCTTCGAGGTAGTTGGTTGTCATAATACAATTTCAACTGGCTCCCATTCACTAAACCTTCCTTCTATTCTCCATTTAGTGTCTTCAATTGAGCAACTCCTCCTTCTATGACATAGGTGACCTCATATCGCCCAAGCCAATGTGTCCTAAACTTCCCTGGATGCTTCATGAACTTAATGTCATATACCAATACCACATCTCCTTGCTTGAATTCTTTTCTCTTAATATTCCTTTCATGGTAGGGCTTCTCTCGTTCCTTATGTACCTGCTAATGGAATCCTACAATAAATCTGTCTTCTTCGAGTTCTACCAATTACACAAGTCTATTTTGAATAAAACCAATGTCATCCATATCTGTGAATGCTGCAATTCTTAGACTAGGAACCAAATATTCCATAGGGACCACTTCTTCCACACCATAAATTAACTTAAAGGGAGTCTTCATTGTCATCTTCTTGCAAGTGGTTATATAAGCCCATAACACTGCTGGTACTCTCAAATCCCAATTATCTTTGTTCACACTGAAAATATTTGTTAGTGTTTTCTCCAAGATCTTATTGAAATATTTGACCATCCCATTCACTTGTGGGTGGTATGGTGTGCTCTTATGATGGTGGTCTTCAAATTCTTGAGTCAAGGCTTCAATAGTTTTATTAATAAAATGAGTGCCTTGATCGCTCATAAGGATATTCGGGCATCCAAACCTAGTTATGATATCATCAAACATGAATCACGCAGTTGTAGTTGCACTACAGTCCTTAATGACTCTTGATTCTTCCCATATGGTCAAGTACTATGTCGCATTGATGATGTAGTGAACGCATGTTCACTTCCTTGGTGGGTTCATAGGTCCCACAAAATCAATAGCCCATTTCTCAAAGGCCTTTAAAGTTAGTTGAGGTGCTAAAGGCATTTCATCTCTTCTGGAAGGCTTCCCTACCCTCTGGCATACATCGCAGGCTTTGTAGTATTCCTGATCATCCTTGTGTAGCATGGGCCACCAGAGACCAGCTCTAAGAACCTTCTACGTTGTTTCTTTCCTTGCATAATGTCCTCCTGTGATGCCTTCATGTGCTTCTTCCAGAATCAATGTTCTTTTTTCCTTCATAACGCATCTCCTCAATATCTCATTAGGTCCCATCTTATATAGCTGCCCATCTATAAGTGAAAAATTTGCAGCACAAACTATGAGTTGTTTCTTCTAGATAATTGTATATTTGTGAGGTGCCAATACTTTAGACAAGAACTAGACTATCTCGGTGAAGTGATAATCAACTGTTCTGATGGCTAGCAGCTATGCATCTGGTAGTATGTCCTCCAAACTAGTAGGTTACTCTCCATGTTCTAATCTGGACAAGTGATCAGGTCCCTTATTCATTCTCCCTGGCTTGAACACTCAAAATCATATTCCTGAAATAACAATATCCATATGCATATTATTCCCCCCAACACTGGCTTGTTGACTAAGTATTTCAATGCAGAGTGATTAGTGAACATCTTAAAATTTTTGCCCAACAAGTAGTGTCAAAACTTCTGCAGCGCATACACCATGGCTAAACCTTCTCTTTCAGTGGTAGTGTAATTTATCTCAGCTATAGATAGATTCCTACTAGAAAAGGCTAGTGGGTGGTCAATATCTCCGGATCCTGGTTGTGGTGCTAACACTTCTCCTAATGCAATAGATGACTCATTGACATTCACACGAAATTCCTTACTCCAATATGGGAAAACTAGAATAGGTGTAGTGACCATTTTCTGTTTCAGTTTGTCGAAGCTCTGCCGACATTCCTCTGACCATTAAAACTGACAATATTTCTTTAAAATATTTTCCATGGTCGTTGTTATTTGTGCATAGCCCTTGATGAAATTTTTATAGTATCCAATATGTCCCATCATAGTGCATAGTTGTCTAACCGAAGTAGGAGGAGGTAGATCGACTATGATGGAAATCTTGGAAGGATCTACTAGCAACCCCTTCTTACACACAATATGGCCTGGAAGCACTCCAAAGGGTGAAAAAAAGATACACTTCTTCAGGTTCAGGGAAATCTAACATTGCCTGCACTTATCCAACATTAGTCTTAAGAATTCAATATGATTTTTCAATAAGCTAAAAACAATCCAATCATCAAAATATGCTTCCAAATATTTATGTAAAAATTCTTTGAATGCTTTGACCACCACCATGGAAAATATGGTTGGTGCATTCTTCAATCCAAAGGGAATCACTATGTACTATAAAGAACCCGATTTTGTTTCAAATGTGGTCTTATGGAGATCTTCCTCAGCAATCCCGATCTGGTGATAACCTCAAAATCCATCTGTGAAGGAGAAAAAATCTTGTCCTCCCACATTATCTAACACTTCGTCAGTAAACGGTGTAGGGAATGGATCATGTAAACATGCATCATTCAGTTTCCTCAAGTCTACATAGATTCTAATCTCTCCTATCTTCTTATCTTGGACCACCATAGGGCTAATCCATTCCGACTCTTCAATAGGTTCTATGATTCCTACTTCCAACATTATGTCTAATTCAACTTTGGCATTCTGATTATACTTGGGATTCAATCTGTAAGGTCTCTACTTGACTGGACTTGCATCTGGTTTTAAGGGGATCTTCATTTTTCCCATGGGCCCTTTAATGCCCGTCATGTCAGTGAAATTGGTTGGAAACAAGTCTTGATATTTATGCAGTAGTTCTATGATATTATCAATAGCGGCATCATCCCAATAATCTCCCATGTTTGTGAGATTAGGTGCTTGCTCTTTTCCAATATTAACTTTCTTGATTTTGATTGGTTGTCCAATGAAAGGTAGTTCAACTCTTGGTCCTTCTATGTCTCTCTGTCCTTCAATTTCTGCGATGTTGACACTTCTAGGATCATTGTCTTCATCAAAATTGATATTGTAACAACCCTATACTTTTTGAAGAGGTGTAGTACCTTCATCATATTCTTTATCCAAAGGAAGGTTAGGTACTTCCTCAAAGACTTTTTGTCTTACAACCGATAGAGATTGATCTACTGTGGGGTACTCACTCTCAAATAAAAATGTAGCTACGAAGTTCTGAGACATAATATACCAATCTAAAGTGGTAAGGCACATCTCTTCTTGAAGATACCAATTGATAGGCATTGTGTCCAAAGTGTTAATGAATTTATGCATCCACTCTTCCCAAGGAATGTTTTTCCAGGCCTTCTCACAACTTCTCACATGGTCCATCAGACATCTTTGACCTATGTATCGAACTTTTCACCCTTCGACTTGGTCTAAAAAGCACACTGTCATCAAAGTGTGACATTGCACCCACTCCGTGATGTTATTCTTGTGTGTTCCCCACCATCTCATTAACATTTATTTCAAGGCTTCATCCAGTGCCAACAACCTCTGTTGTACTGGTACAATTTATTCAAAATCCAACAAGAAAGTTTCTAAATTATTTAAACCATCAAATGTGGGTAGGTTACTTACTTCTGTGCCAATCTAGTGAACTTCCCTCGTCAATATAGTACACCTCCATGCATAAAATTCATACATTTTGTTCTGCCAGTTCTCCAGTTCTTCTTCTGAATCTGATGAGCATGCACTTGCACTTCGCCAGATCAAGTTCTCATCTGTTGTAGGATTAATGTAATCCTATTGTCTTGTTTTCAATTTGTAAATATTTTCCAGTTCATATGCACAGTCTTCTTCTCTTATGGGCTCTGTGTATCTGTGACCTTCGTCAGGGTCCAGCAATGCAATGACCCTAAGGCCATTACCCTCAAATATCATTTTCTTCTTCTTTAGATCAACAACAGTCGAATTGGTGAAGATGCAATCAACACCCAACAACGCAGGATAAGTACAACTATCGTCAACAATCTCAATGAATTCAAAGTCTACAAATGTCCTTACCCCATCGATGGCCACAGGGACATGCTCCGGTCTCCTGAAAGGGCTCACCGCCTGTTAATTAGGCATCCTGAGCCCAATAGGGGAGTAAATCAACTTCGGTTTTCCCATCAATGCCCAGGTATTCTTCATCATAACATTGACTTCTTATCCCAAGTCGAGGACCACATAATCTATATCATAGTCTCCAATCTGAACATTAAGGTGTAGTTCCTTACTTTTTCTCCTCTTCCTTGATACTTGATTCACATCCCTACTTAGCATAGGGTCTGCTCTTCCTATCTCATATTGTCTTAGGAGGTGTTGTAGTTCTTATATGACTCTTTAATATTTAATTAAGTCAATAAATGTATACAAGAACCCTACAAGCTTGCTTACCTCTTTTTCTTCTCTAAGTGATGTAGACGGGTCGAACTCCATAGGCATCCCACATTCTCTCACTTCTGGTTGTGTCTTCGATAAAGAAGCCCATTATCCCCCAGATTCCCTTCTAGCCTCCTCAAATGTCTGCTTCTCCTTCCTTGGATCGAACAACTGAGTCTTCTTTACAGCTCTTCTGACCCCTGATCCCTTTGTAGTATTTTTTGGAGTCACCCTATCTTCTCCTGTTACAACGCCTCCTCTTGTGATAAAAACGACTCTGGGATCCTCTCCGTGAGGTTTTTCTAATATTAGTTGGACTTGTTTGTTTCCTCCTCATTTCTTTTGGAGTTTAGCCAACAATGCTGGTCAATATTCAATCACATGGTCGAATGAATTTCAATAGTTGCAAGTGGTACAAGGGTTCTGGCAGTCCCTTTCCAAGTGTCCTGACTGGGCACAATTATAACAAATGATTTGACCTCGACCTTTACCCATGCCTCCTCCTCGTTCTCTTCCTCTAAATCCACCACGAGGTTTGAAGTTTCCTCTTCCCACGGAATTAAACTATGTAGCATTTCCCTCCTTCTGCAACTCTCCTTGAATCCTATAAATATCTCTTGACCTTCTTGATCAACACCGTCATCCAAACCATAGGTGGTCTAGATCTGATTTCAAACTGGGTATCTCATAATCTAGCTAGCCACTCATATAGATCCTTATGAATTCCTCGAAATAAAATCTCGTGTATATCAAGAAATATATACCTTTCCAACCAATCCTTTGTACTAAGGATAGGGTTCTTGTTTTGAGCTTCAGCGAAGTCTCTCTCTTATTATTCTGTCCACTTATGAATATCTATCTTCGATGGAAACCACCTTGACATTCCCTCAAGAATATCCCAGTCCCGACAACATAACCATTTGTTGGCACATGGGTAGACCTAGGGTTCAACGCTTCAACGACGCACCAACAAGCCCTAACTACTGGCCCATTCTAGAAACACCTGTGGAGAAGATGCAGTCTCACCCAAAGTAACAATAGGGGGTTGTAGGACATAGGTGTCTACAACCAAAAGGAATGCAAAGGGGATCCAGAACAACAACACACTGAGATCTAGTTATTCTTTACTAACTTAAGCCTACTTCACACAGTTATATCTCAGATCTAGCACAATAATGCAATAACAGAATAATAGAAGGTAAATAACACAACATCAACCACAAAGACAACAATGTTTACGTGGTTCACCCTCTCCCTAGGTCTACGTCCATAGAACTATGTTTCTTGATATATTATGTGAAAACATACAGTTCTATCAGTGCACTTAGCTTGTAGATCTCTCTCTCCTTCTCTCTTCTCCCCTACCTACGCATCTATCTATAGGGTTGACCTTTGCACCTAGCTAAAGGTCTTACAATACCAGAATTACCTCACCCACAAAACGTCTCTCTCACACCACAATAATCCCTCAACGATAACAACAATGAACAACCTAGGACCACAATAACCAACCTCGAACGAACCCTGCTCGGTCTTTTTGACCTTTATTTAGACAAACTTAGGCTGAAACCTAGGTGTAAAAACCCTAAATACCAAAACCCTAGGTCTACTTGACTTGTATTTTCAGGGTTTCACCAGTCTATCTTTTTTGTGTTTTCCGCGAGGTGCTCAAAAGCACTTGTTGATGTCTTTTTCCTCTTGTTGATTTTTCCATGATCCATCTTCCTTGCTTATCTGCTTTCCTCAATATTATCACTCAACGAATCATTTTCCCTTACTTCTCTCCTTCTTTTATGCTTCTTTGACCACATCGACCCATTCTCAGTCAATGTGCGTTCTGCATAGTTCGTACTTCCTCTTTTCTCTTCCTTTTTCTTCACTTTCTTCCTTATTCCATAACCAAGGGCCAACAGTCAAAAATACATTATATTCTTCTTGTGAAATCAAGGTACCTCTTCCGTCCCAAAAATAAGGGAGACCTTTGTTAGACAACTGACTAAATAGGTCCTATAAATCTTTCACACTCAGTTCCATCTGCTTAGCCTTTGTCTACAAATTCTTTATATGATTATGTTTGCCAATAATTTTTCTGGCCCAGATTATAATATAATTCCTATCATTGACCCCAATGGTATGTAAATATGCATTAGAAATTGAATTCAATAGATAAATTGCATTTTGAGCCCAATCTAATGGTATTTTCAACAATGTTTAATTTACAACTGCACATTCATTACGAGTTGTAACCATTGTAGTATTCTTGTCATCAACAAAATTCAGATACTACCTAAACTTAGTGATATATTCTGCTAAATAATCCCAGAGAGCATGTTTGGCTCCTTGCAATAGAACTTTTCCTTTGATCCTTGACATTAACTTGGAAATATTTTCCTACAAAAAATCGTTCTCTTTTTGGACTTCCTCACTCTTTTCACTCCTTTAAGCAACTTCTTGCTTCAACTTTTGATTTTCTTCTTTTAACCCCTTTATTTCCCCCTATTTCAAGCTAATTTGTGACATGGATTTTACTATGTCATCATCCTTTGTAGCCACATTCTTTTCATGACCAGGGCCTGCAAAGGAAATTTTTTCCATCATTTCTTCTTTTTCTTTGAGTCAATCCCCTTTCTCCTTATCCAACTACACCATTTTGGCTTTATAACTTAACACCTCTTGTTGTAGTGATTCATTTTATTTCTCAATTGATGTAAGCTTTGGAGTTTGTACATGCTATGATGCTAGAATTTTTAGCTTCTTCTTGAGAGTCTGAATAGTATTTTCTTTTTCATCCAAAAGCTTCTTCATTCCTTGAACATTTTTTGGATATTCCCCACAAGCTAAAACATTTGTTTCAAATATTTTCATTTGAACTTTCCAAGCTTTGTTATCTCTTTTTTCTTGTTTCAATTGACTGTCAAGCTTAGACACCAACAATGTCAACTTAGATTTCTTCAATGTTAGGTGCAACAAATCTGGATAAATCATATCATTGGTTTTCTTATGAAATTGTCTCTTGTCTAGTGCATTGATCTAGTCATATATGATTTTTGCCTTTGACACCATGTCTTCATATATGACTCCAATTTTCAAAGTATTCTTCTCATTCTCCCTAATAGTAATTATTGAAGATGTCTCTTGAGATATTTTTTTCTGACTTTAGTGAATCATTTTCAAGCTTCTTTTAATGTCAGTGTCTTCTTCTCTGTAAAATTTGTAATGAGATATTCTTTTGATTTATATGGATCTCCTTGAACATCTCCAAATGAATGCCTTTAACCATGGAAAACAAATGAAGTATCTTCAATTTCCCGTTCACCTTTCTCCCTTTCAACAAGAGAATAACCTCCCTGATGTTTTGCCTATGCTTCTTCCTCTAAATCAATAATATCCTTTACATGAGTAATATCCATCCTTTTATTGAATGATTGTTCCCCATATACCTTCATTTCTATTTTCTCTGAAAAACCTCTTTTGTTCAATAATTTAGCTTTAGCAGGGGTTTGGATAGTAATTGTGTGATAATTGACCTACCCTGCATCCTCTTGAATTTCAGTTGAATTTTCACCTTCTTTAAAACTCTCTAAATTGGCTATTTTATCTATCTCTTATACTGATTGGTGATCACATGGAGCATTTTTATTTTCTTTCTTCTGTTAGATATAATCTAATGAGGACCATACCTTATATTTTATGATTCTAGGAAACTCAGGACTTTCAACATCTCTTCTAATGTTGGAAGGAAAGACTTTTTTTTACAAAAAAAGGGCCTATATTAAATGGAAACTTGATATATGTTACCATGTGTATATTAATGAAATGTTCTTATTTTGTTACCAACCTTTGTCTAATAAATTTTAATGCAAAAATTATGGGGGTAAGAAAAGAAGGAAGAATATAGGGTGCTTCATGAAATCCATAAATTATAATAATTGTAGAACTAATGTCTAGGAACCAATATCCAACCATGTTCTGCTGGTCAAATTGCAATATGTTCTTCAAATCCTCCAAGACTCAGGGAAAAATTGCATTATGGATTAACTTGTAGATTTTGTTTATGAAAGTAACAATGGTGATTTTTTTATTTTTTTTTTGATACAAATGAGAAATATGGGACCATATGCTTTATTTCTTCATGATTTGAAACTAGCATCATTCTCAACAAATAGGTTTGATACATGAAATGTCTGAAAGAGTGGAAATTCACTAGTTGGGAATGGATTGTCTCAGCTAGGAATTCATCAAAATTAAGGCATATTGACTGACTTGACTCATAATTAAGACTCTAAGAAGAAAACCTATCATGACTTCAAAAACATGTTGATCATTATCTAACCCTAATATTTTACTCAAAGTGAATGTAGTATACCAGATCAATGCACTAATTATATATGAGAATGTGGTCATTCAATGTAAGGTGGACTAGGTTCACTATATTAATAAAGGCCCACTATGGTAGTTCAATGTAATAAATGTGAGAAGGCTCTCTAGAAGGTTCCTAGGAGATAGAGAGAGTTGTATAAAGAAGAATAAGAAATATAATGAAACATAGTGAATAATATTGTGCATGTATCAAGCATTGCTTGAGGAGTGTTATCCTTCCTTAAGGATTAATGTATGGTGTTACCCTACCTCAAGGGCTTTGACTATTTGCTATGTTCAATATTTGGTGAATGGTTTGAATTTTTCTTGTTGATATTGTGGGTTTATTTTGAGATTTGTCTTTATATCTATTTAGGTACTTAACAAGTGGTATCAAAGAACTTTCCTTGGCCAAAGAAGGGAAGAATGTTTTGCTCTTTTTAAGATTTTTTCTAGGAAAAAGAGGGAGGCACACTTTAGGTTCATATCTAAATCTTTATGCGATGAATTTGGAAAAAAAAATTGATATTTGAATTCCTCTCGGAAAAATACCCAATTTCTAAAAACAAATTAGCTGAAACGGAGTCCAGGAAGTAAAGTTATGAGCATTTTAAATTCAATAGTTTTTCAGGGTTTTTCCGGAAAAAGATGTGATTTTTTGCAGTAAGTTATTTCTACACCCTATTTTTTGTTGAATATTTATTCCAAGAATGATATTTTTTACTAGAAGAGGTGATGGCCCTAGTATTGAAGAATTTATACAATCTCACAATTCATTATGGAAAGAACAGTGAAAATCTTTTGTAGACTAGGGTTTCAAAGATGAAGCTCTCATATGGTGGCAATCATTTCCCCATTCTGAGTGGATGTCACTTTATGAGGAATCACTTGAAAAATTAATTTTAGACAAGAGGTCTCGTACAAAGAGTAAGGATAAAGACATCACCAAGAGTTTATTTTCATATGGAAAACCTATATTACAAGTTCATGGTTGTATTCATAAAGAAAATGTCATTGTTTCTATTAACCATAGTTTCCAACAAAATTTTATCAATATTTAGTTGGTTAATAGATTGCAAGTTCTTGCAAATAATATTCACTGCACACAGGTTGAGGGTGAAAATGTTAAAATTTTTAAAGATTTGAAGCTTAGTATGGATAAATATGTTTTGCATTCATATTTTTATGCTATGGATATGGATGAAGTGGATATTGTTTTGGGATATCCTTGGATAGAATCAGTGGGTACCATTAATATTAATATGCAAAAGAAGTTTTTGAAGTTGTGGTACAAGAAAAAGAAAATCACATTGCAGGATGTGTCTCTTAATAAGAAATATGAGCCCATAAAGGCCATCAAAGCAGTTATTGTCGAGTTTGAAGTTGAATCAAAGGCAGATTCTATAGAAGGAGATGAAGAAAAACCACATGAAGGACATATTCAAGAAGCTAAGGAGGTCATTGAATCAAATGCACAATGTGTTGCAAATTTGAAGAAAAACGAACAAATTCATACAGTTGTTGTATATCGTCATCCACATCATATATAGAAACAACAGTCATCAAGGAAAGGGTGTGAGCTTCAACACATTTATGCGCCAGTAGAGCACCAGACACCAAACCAATCAAGAGGTTCATGGAGGACTACTGAAACTATGGGAAGAGATCAGGCTACAAAAACAATCCTATGGAAACCTCGACGGGATGCAGAGAAAGATTAGAGTGGCAAGGAAACAGATGGACATCGTGTTCGACTTCCATTGGGATGGATGGATGGTCATACTTGGTACCAATTGGATATATTGCTTAGCTGGTCATATTGTATGGTTTCTTCTCATGATTTGAGGACGAAACATGTGAAGGGGAATGGAATGTAGTATACCTAGGGAGGTAATATGGGGTACCTAGAGAGGTACCCAATGGGAATGTGGTTATGTATTATTAGTGGAAGTCATTTAATATATGAGAATGTGGTCATTCAATGTAAGGTGTACTAGTTCCACTATATTAATAAAGTCCCACTTTGATAGTTAGATGTAATAAATGTGAGAAGGCTCTCTAGAAGGTTCCTAGGAGATAGAGAGAGATATATAAAGAAGAGCAAGAAATGTAATGAAACATAGTGAAGAATATTGTGAATGTATCAAGCATTTCTTAAAGAGTGTTATCCTTCCTTGAGTATTAATATATGGTGTTACCCTTGTTTATGTTTGGACAACATCGGGAAGACATTCTCTAAAGATAATAATTAATAATATAATTATTGATTATTAAATATAGTATATAATAAGTAAATG
>SNQJ01S0168089.1:17152-37971 GCA_010110895.2 Picea sitchensis
ACATGAAACTGAAGATTCACCACGGTTAACTACATGCATGTCAGATTCAGTGGAGACCCAGTTGAGATAACAGGTGAAAGGGACAGTTTGGCTATCAGTTGTGATTTGATCACACATGCAGTGAATATGCTTATGAGCATGTGCAAACTAGGCAATTCGCATCATTGTGAGAATTTGAATTGCAGAGTTTGTGCAGAGGAGGCAAGTTGTCTGGACATAGGAATTGGCACATGTATTTGTTGATTTTTGTATGACAGTGTGAGACAATTGTATTGTACTGAGAGCTCTTAGATTAGAGTTTTGTATGAGATTGTTTCATGATGCATGATATACATAATATATGATAGTGGGGTTTTTAGCTTTACACTTTCCCAGAAAAACTTATGTGTTATGTGTTCTCGACATTTCACTTTGT
This sequence comes from Picea sitchensis, assembly GCA_010110895.2. NCBI lineage: Eukaryota > Viridiplantae > Streptophyta > Pinopsida > Pinales > Pinaceae > Picea > Picea sitchensis. Next base: position 17,568 of record SNQJ01S0168089.1, read on the forward strand.
GATTGTGGTTGTGATCGTGGTTTAATTTTCTGCAAGAATAATAGTAGAAGCGATTATGTATTTAACAATGGCGTAATTTTTTGATCAGGAGAATTGTAGGAAATACTTAATTTGTATTGAAATTTCTACATAATTAACATATGCATCATATACATGATTAGAACTCCTAGGAATGCAATAATATGTAATAAAATCAAATTGTCGTTCTAAAAGACGTACCCATAAGAGTCAATGGAGTAGAGTATGATCGCACACGCGATAACGATCGTTCAACTGACATACTACTAACTGAGAATCCAGGAGAACTTCTAACAAGTGAATACCATGCGAGATAGCATCGCGCAAAAGTTCTATGATGGTGCTATATTCGGCCACGTTATTCATGGATGGCCCTAGGCATGCGCCACCTGAAGATACCAGCAGACCTTCGGGTGAGTAAACCACCCAAGAAGTGGAAGCCAAGTTTCATGTATGATGACTAGCTCCATCTGCCAATCCTCAGTAGACCGAAGAATCCGTTGACATCTGCCAATAAAGGGAAAATGCGATAAGCAAGCTAAATATAAAGAAAAGGATAAAAGAGATGTTTGTACACTAAATTTACATTAGTATACAAAGAGTTCCACCCAATCCTAAGGCTCAAGCATAGTACCTTTTCAAGTAGAGACCATTTATGGGCTCGACCAACTTATTCCCTTCATAATATTCCAACTCATAGGCTCCTAAAGGGGAACAGCTAGAATTGGATCCATAAAGGGGAAGGTTCCAACCTCCCACAGGGGCATGACTCATATCAAATGAAAAAGTAGGAATTAGAACCATGGTTCCCCCGGATCCAAGACTAGGATTCATATATGTGGGCCAGGGATAGGATTGCATGGGGGAAGGAATATCAATAGAAAAACGACTAGGGACCAAAGGTGCGGAATGAGCATTGTAGTTCTACATACCATTGAAAAAAGTGGAAGGATTCGTCCCCATGAAATGAGCAGGAAGAAACTCCATTGTCCATAATGATTAAACCCAAAATAAAATGCCTAAATCCAAATAGTAGTCGAAGATCATACCAAAAAGTCAAATGGCCAATATGCATGAAAATAGGCTAAAGTGGTTGAGTGGACTCCCTCGCTAAAGAAGGTACGTCTTGTTTTTTTTAAATATTCCCTTTGAAGGAATTAGATATATTTCCCTATCTGTAGTTTTATGATTTTTCTGGGCTCTTAGGCTTGTCCAAGGAGTGCACGCTGGAGTAGTTGAAAATTCTGGGAAGCCATTGCAAGGAGTGCACTTGAACTCTATTTCAAGTTCAGAGAAGAGAATGCCAAGTGGGCACACCAGAACAAGATCAAAGCTCGGAAGGAGTAGTGTAAGGAGTGCACATCAAAGTTTTTGAACACTCTGAGAGTGAGCGCAAGGAGTGCACCTACACTCATAGTAGTGTAAAATATCAGAAGGGAACTTTATCCCAGGGAGACATGTTGGAGTTACTGAACACTCTGAGAAAGGAAGATCTACAAGGAGTGTATGAAGCAGGTGCAAGGAGTGTGCCAGTGAATTTACAGAATTCAGGATTTAGGGAGAAGCTCTGCAAGGAGTGCATTGAGTGAGAGAAAGGTATGTGTAGGTGAGCCTGAAAATTTTAGGGCACAGAAGGAAAAATGTGAAAGGAATGCATAAAAAGAAGCACACTTAGAAAGTGTTGGGGAATCTCATATGATAGAGCACAAGTGCCAGGAGGGCACAAGGAGTTGATGAAAAGAACAAAGGGATCAAACCCTTTGAATTCCAAGTTTCTTTGATCTCAAAGAAGTAGTGCAAGTGTGCACAGAAGACCCATGCAAGACATGTACCGAGCCAAAACTTGGAAAGTATTGAAAAACTTCCAAAGAAGATAGAGCACAAAGAGAGCACCAGAGGGTAGAATTACTTCAAGTTCAAATATCAAGAGGAAGAGCATGAATGTCAGGAGGGCATAAGGAGACATTTGGAGGAAAAAATGGCTGAGATCCTTTGAAATTTAATCATTTCAAGCTTAGGAGGTGAAGTGCGAATAGAGGCTGAGCAGACAACCTTGTAGGAGAAGATCAAAGGCTGATCCTTTGAAACTACTTAAAAATTCCTTTATTGAAAGGAAAGCACAGATAATAGAGGAGGAGATGATACAAATTTCATCAGATCAACTGCTAGAAGAGATCTAGGCCATCAGATCAGATTCCAACGAAAGGAAGATCACACACAGAGGAGAAAAAATCTCGGTCATTAGATCTAGGCGCGAGAAACAACAACCATCGGATCTGGGTGAGTTTCCATCGGTTTAACCTTGAGCATTCTTCATACTCCAGTAGTCCATATATTTTCCATACAGTTCCACAGAGGATACGAGGTTCCCAAAGTCGCGAGGACCCAAAGAAAATATGGACCTTCCATCGGTCGGGATGCATGTTAGTGGATCTAGAAGTCTAGAGTTCTAGCACTTCGGAGGATTGTTGGGGTTGTGCATTGAAAAGGCCCAAAGCTCCAAAGAGGGAAGAAGATCTCAACCATCCATTTGAGAGGGAAACGTGGCAGCATATTTGGAGATTCTGAAGTATAGCACTCCGGAGGAGTTAAGTTGAGTGTGAGCTGAGAACTCCCAAAGGGAAGGGGGACGGAGTTGATCTCGATTGTCGGTAGATAAGGTCCATGTGGAGGGTAGATCTTACCTCTACCAATTCAGTGTTCAGATGTTTCAAAGGGTGATTTTGCAGGAACGACTGAAGGACGAAGTCCCATAGTGGATCTCGACCATTGATCGAGCAGGGACATGTGGATAGCAGATCTAAACTCTATTAGTTCAAGGTTCAGGGAGAATAGTTCATAGAGTATTGAAGAATCTCGGAGGCTCGAAGGGGTAGAGCTAATCCTAGTCATCCACAGACGAGGACATGTGGATCCATATCCCTTAGTCTGGAGGCACAACATTGTTGGGAAATTCAATTCCTTAAATTTCTTTCATTTAATTATCAACCAGGGATGCTCGTAAGCTTGTGATGATGCCAACAAAATATATACAGGAGTAGGCATCTAAATCTAATCTAAGAAAATTCAATCAAATCCTAACTCTTTCATTCCAATAAATAAGACTTAGTTGTTGTAGGCAAGAAAACACTAGATCCCTTACAGGAGGTCCACTCGTGATGTTTCACAAAACCTATCAGCAATAAAGATCATCAAGTAAACACTCATGCAATGAAAATAAATACACTTTAAAAGGCTTAGTTGTTGTAGGCATGGAAACACTAGCTACCTTATAGGACGTCTTCTCGTAATGTTTCAAATAACCTATCAACAATCAATATCATCAAATAATTCTAATAAAAATAATAAAGCATATAAACTTGTTCAAAGAATTAGAACAACAAGAAAATGCTACTATGATCTATTTGGGGTGAGCTCAATTCTTCCAAGAACAAAGTAACACATAAACTAAAGAATTCTAAATCTAAACTAGAGAATGGAAATTGATGTGAAAATAAATCTTGATTCTTATTCCATCATATGTTGGACACATTGCTCCAGGAGTCCTCCCCTTGAAATGGAGGAGGCACTCATATTTTTACAAAAATTTAAGATAACTTAGATCCACAAATCTCTCCTAGATCCACAAATGTCTCATTTGGTTACAACCATGTGCTCACACCTATCAAGTGATATCTCTAAAAATCCCCTCACAAATCTCTCTTTCATGATTAATCTCCATCCAAGATACTTGAGTAAATCTCCAAATCTTCATCAAATCTTCAAGGGGTTGATGAGGATTCGAATTTGAGCCTTGATGGTCAAGTTTGACTTGGTTGAGTCTTAAAATACACCTGTAAACATCATGAAACTCATCCCACTTTCATATATAAGTGTAAACATGTCATTTTTCCAATATTTAATCATAAATTCACTCAAAAACACTAAAATAGATACATTGGAAAATAATATGTCTAAAACCCATGTAATCATGAGAATGGTTTAATGTAAGGGTATGGGAAAGTGGAATATGGTTAAAAGTGAATTGAAAGTGAAGTGAAAGGTTGGTAAAAAGATGATACTTTGGCGACCCAACAAGCACTATGGAGGGTTTGTGAAGTGGAGCATTTGGGCGAGAAAATACAGAAGCTCCAAGGAGCCGTAGGACATGACAAACATCTAGTTGTGGGGACACGTGGCATTAGATCTAGGAGTCTGGAGTTTTGTCGCTCTTGGAGAATTGTGGCATAATGCTTCAAAATTAACCAAAGACTGGAGCATTGAAGTGTTGGGGGTCGTTTATCTGTGAGAGCACCGGGGCTGTCTGATCAACCACTTTGGCGTTCGACATTCCACGTATATTGGGGTTGTGTTGTGTGGATACCAAAAACTCATGAATTCAAAAAAGGAGAAATTTGAGTTATCCATTCATCAGGTCTCGAGGAATTTCGATTTAATACTTGGACGAATTCACTGAATCGATGATTTAAAAAATTTGTGAAAACAAGGTTGTGGAGAAATTGTCGAAGCCAGAAGTGTAAAAGGGGTGTAGAGTCCTCGATTTGGTGGTAGATTAGGATTCGTTCGATCTATATTTTCGATGATTGACAATTTGTGGGTGTTGTATGTGTTGGTGTGATCAAAATAAATTTTCAAAGCCCGAAATAGTGGGGTTTGATTCGTCGATCTCGGTGCCTATTGAGGATTGTTGATCTTGTTGCCTTTTGTTTCGGCAATTCACAAACTTGGTGCCTTCAAAGGAGTTGAGGGATAAGAAAGGTATATCACCAAAACCTAAGCACCAAAATAATGTGTTATCCTTTGTGCCCGATCATAGCCCTCGGTCACCTAAGAAGTTGCCTCGAGAAAGGGGGCTAGGGGCCCGAAATCGATTTTTTAAATAAAAAGGGGCTTAAAGAGAAAGTGCCCGCAGGTTTTTAACATTGATCTACACCAAGGAAATTAAGGACCTGTGTTCAATAATGGGTGGTCACCAGGGCTCGAAGAGCCAATTTGGCTCCTGATTTGAATGATCCTAAACTGGGAGTTCAAGCGGACGCCGAGTGAAAGAGGGGGTTTACATCAAGCGGTATTTGAGCCTGATTTATATCCGTAGATAGCAGGAAGGAGAGAAGAATACAGAGTATTGATGATCTATAAATATTTTTTGCAAGTGTGAAACAATTAACAAACATTGATGAGGGCTACAGAAGAAATCAAGTGGTGCTCACAGTTGCAGAGTAGGAAAATAAGACAACCAGGTGGGATGAAAGAGAAGAACCAGTTGTGTTCTTAGGGCAGAGGAGGAAAATTGCTATTGAAGGAAAGAAGTTGGGTCAGAGAAAATATTGCCAGCAAGTGAGAAAAGAGTAGAGAGATAAATAGCTTGAGGATATCCAAGCAAAATTCGATAGGCTGATGTTGAACATGTAGCAGGAAGCACGTGGAATTTGGAGGTATGAATGGCCCTTGAAGTGAAAGGTAAAGTGGCTTGTCTAGTGGTTGGTTTCTAGAAGGTGACACTAGGTATTGAGGAGGTGGTTGAGGCATGCTGAAAACCTCAATTCCACAGATGAGGAAATGGTTTGCATTTTTGAACCATAGGTTGGAAGGAAGCTCAATTATGAGGAGAAGAGATCAACTTAAGATATCATAGATTGTCAGGTGGGAAGAGGTGGTGATGCAGATTTCCAGGAGGGAAATGAAGAGAGATCAAGTAGAGATCTCATAGACTTCTACGAAGGTAGAACTAAACTTTAATATTTCCAAGTGGTAAATTAGAAGAGATCGATGAAAGATCTCACAGATTGCTAGGAGAGTAGGTCAGAAAAATTTGATTTCGAGGTGGGAAAGGATGAGGAAGTGAAACTCTGTGAAAGTCTCAAGAACTCAAAGGAGATTTCATATCAACAAGGTGTGATGATAGAGGAGGAGGATCAGAGGCACATTCTGATCATTGGAGGAATTAGTATATTCCTGCCAAGCAACCTAGTAGTGACCAGTGCACATGTTGAAGGTGCAGTAAAAGAGAGACAACCAACAAAGAATGTCAAGGAGGAGCAGGAGCAGACATTAAAATATGCCCAGGAGATGGAAGAAGAGAATTCTACAGAATTGCTCAAAATTTTTAGCAAGGGAGATGAACATGAGATGAATGTCGAATTGGAGCCTGCAATAGAGGAGAAAGAAATAGACAACATGGATTTCACTTTTCTATATGAGGAATTGGAGACCCTGACAGAAAGAAGACTATCATAAGGGATAGTTGAGCAACAACTTAGTAAAGTTTTTGTACAATGGAATTTGTAGTGGAGTTGCAATATAATGCCACAGGAGGTGAAATCAACATGGGAGATCGGGATGATATTCCCATTGATATGTGTGAAGAATTGGAGGCCCTCAAGGAAAGGGTAATTGTGTAGAGCCAATGCATCCAACAAGTTAATATTAAATTGGATGATGAAGAGGAGATGTAGCAGCATAGAAGAATGCAAAATAATATCTAGATAGTAGACCAGTTGTACAGAGCGATAGAGGAGATAAGGATTTTGATGTTGGAAGAAGCATAGAAGGAAACCAATGATAGGTAGAAGATGATCATAGGATATCCTACAGCAGCAACAACTACAACAAAGAAGAGGGGCAGATGGATAGCTCCATAGTGAAGTATGGGACCCTAGAAGATCTAAACCTTAGCAATAGAGGAGAGACGAGTAGGAGCTCATGATTTTGTCAGTGCAGGAGTATGATGTAGGATCATCGCTCCACCTCATCAAGCGCCAACAAGCCAGTGCATCAGCACACAAGGAGGAACAAATTCCAAGGGAAGAGAGGTGTCAGCCCACTCATTTTGCTCCTAAATTTAAAATTTCAAATGAAGAATTAAATGTATTAAATATTTTATGTCTCAGGAGAATTTGAGCCATGTTCCTATGTATAGGATGTATGTGGAGTCACCTTTAATGGTTGACAGGTAGATAGGTTTAGGCCTAGTTCAGAGTAGTTTTCCATTGATTGTAATTGAATGCAATTCAATGTGAGTAGGTAGATGGAGGGAAGGCTCAAGGAGCACCTATTTTGTAAAAATATCTTGTATCAAAACTCATTAGGAACAGTAAGTACGAATTAGTATGAGGAGAAGTTGATGAGAGAGTAGAGATAGCTCAAGAGAGGACAGGAGAAGTGATGAAGAATATGTTGTATTCCAACCTTTGTAAACCTTTGTACATAAGCATTCAGACATTACTACAATAGCAATTTTTCCTACCCATGAGTTTTTTGTGTGTATGTTTATGAGTTTTCCTGTATGAGTTCCAAATGTTTACTGTGTGGATTTATGAATGCTGTGGATGTTTTAAATATTCCCTTTGCAAGAATTAGATAGATTTCCCTATCTATAGTTTTCTGAGTGTTGTAGTCTCTTAGGCTTGTGCAAGGAGTGCACACAAGAGTAGATGAAAACTTTGCAAATCCAGTGCAAGGATTTCACTTTAAATATGTTTCGAGTTCAGATAAGAGCGTGCAAGGTGGGCACACCAGAACATGATCAAAGCTTAGAAAGAGTAGTGAAAGGAGTTCACATAAAAGTTGTTGAACACTCTAAGAGTGAGTGCAAGGCATGCTCCTACACTCATAGCAATGTAAAATCTTAGAAGGGAAAGTTGTCCCAGGGAGACACACCAAAGTTACTGAACCCTCTGAAGAAGGAAGATCTACAAGGAGTGCATTGAGCAGGTACAAGGAGTGTGTAAGTGAATTTTTAGAATTCAGGATTTAGGGAGAAGCTCTTAAAGGAGTGTATTGAGAGAGAACAAGGTATGCGTAGGTGAGCCTAAAAATTTCAGGGAAGAGAAGGAAAATTGTGCAAGGAGTGCATAAACACCAGCTGTTATAACCCTAAATTGCACCAGACATGCATACCTGGCATCAGGCCATCTAAATTACTATATTTTCCAAGCCATCACTAAACAAGCTCTTCAAAAATCCATTTCTTTGAAGGTGTACATGCCCTGCACCACTACTGCCCGCGTACACATGCCTGCTGACCCACTACAGCCTGCGTACACTCACAAAATATCATGAAAAAGTGGAAAATTGCATAGGATACTAGTTTTCAGGCCATTACTTAACTGTTTGACTTCCCATATCCAGTCCCCCCAATCATTACTATCCCTTTTGGCCTATAAAAGAAGGGGTTTGGGTCCCATTACAAGGGGAAACATGAGAGCAAAGAAACTCTGCCCATTTTATCAATCCCCCTTTGACCCAATTGCAAAGCCCTTACCATTTCCCCAAGAGAGAACTGAAGAGGAGAAGAAGATGTGGAAGAAGTTTGTGCATGGTGAAGAGGATCCTAGGACCAAGTTCAAGGAGCAGTGTCGGTCTCATGTTGTAAGTGATTTTTTGTGAGATTAATATAAAGAAGTAATTTTTCTGTCCCGCCAAATGACATCTTAAAATGATATGATTTGTTTGCATTTCTTGCTTATGATGTCTAACCCACTAATCCATATGTAAAATGCATGATTTTAGTTTCTTGTTTGTCTTTTGATGAATGCAGGTCATCCTTGGGAGGAGATTTGCAGTAAGGAAACAACCAAGCACAAATGGATTGACACTGGATGTAGAGTTTAAGGTAGGCCTACCAGATCCCTCTCTCTTGTCTTTTATGTATGATTATAGGGTAATGTTGGGATAGTGATAAAAAGTAGGAGACTTTATACGGTTATCTATGCCTACACTTTAGACCCTTTGTGTAGTCTGTAGAGGGTTTTTCCCGCTATAGCAGAATTGGCAGCCATACCGGGGAAGACTCTAGGGTCTTTGGGGATATTTCGTTTGGGTGCTTTGGATCAGTTTATTTACTAATTTATGAGTTTCTGTGAGCTTCTGTGTCTTTAAGGGATGCTGGTCTTCCATACCAGTACTCCCTACCTGTGTTGGACTATTGTTTTTTTATTTTTTTGAGGAGTTACAAAAGTGTATGCGGCCTGTAGTGGGCCTGCACATGTGCATACACGGCCCGCCCTTGGACAACCTGCATACATATGCTGGCTGTTGAAGTGTCAGTAGTGTGCCAATTGAGAATTTTTTTGTAAAAAGAAGAGGCAGTCATCCTCTTCCCTATTAGGAGTCACACTCCTCAGGGGTTTTCTTGATCTAGTACTGGTCTCTGTTATAGTAGTCTTTATCCTAGGTATGACTTTAGTCTAGCTTTCTTTTGACCAAAGATTTCTTGTGTTTTCTTTAAATAGGGTTTTTAGACAAGTTGGTGAGTCTTCTTTGATTTGCCTTCTTGGTATTGTCAATGACTCCCTGCGATATGTGATTGGGCCAGAAGCCATTTCTTGGTCCTGTATTGTTGTCATTTTCCCCTTTTTTTCTTTGGAAGAAAAGAAAAGAATTCATTTTCAAATTTCTTGTTTTGAAGCATAAAACAATAAAAAACAATCTTATATTTCTTTGTTTGGTAAAGCAGTTTAGGTTAAGTTGATTCATTTACCAAGGAAAAAGAAAGTTTTATTAAGTTCTTTACTTGAATGCTTAGGACATTAAGTAGCTCTTAGTCGAGAAAAATCATTTTTTGATTTTTTTCTTTTCAAAGATCTGAGAAAAGTAGTTATGAAAAGTTTGGTGAAAGAGTTTCAATTGGAAAATCTTTATTTGTGAATAAAGAAGTACTTTTGTTTCCAGTATCATCTTATGCTCTTCTCTTTCATCTCTTAAAGAACATCATTGGTTTCACTTTCGTTCCTTTTGACTTAAGACAACCACTAAAATTAACGCCTAATTAAAAGTTATTAGACTTTGTGTTTGAAGGGTTCATCAATTTAGTCTAGGCTAGAGCCTTGATTTAGGATTGGAGAGGAAACTCTTCAAGGCTACAAAAACAAACATAAGATTCTGAGCTAGGGAGTTCTTGAAAGTCCAGTAACCGTGAAAGTTATCCAGGACCCCCCTCTAACACAGGGGATAAACACGAGGTCATGTTCGAAAAGGTAGCGGAGATAACCCCTCCAAATCCAGACCAAGTGTAATGGGCAACACATATAAAGGGATTATCTTGGGATTTCGTTGATCACATTTGCCACGGAGCTTCGTGGGTCTTGAATCTATTCAAGGTCCTTAGTCGTATTTTAGAACACTTTCTTTCAATACCCTTGATAGGTTTTGGGCTTGATACCCTTCTCATTGTGGTCCACCCGACTATTGACTGTACCCTCCTGGTGATTGTTCGCGCGATGGAAACCTAGTTGCATTTATCTTAGTGACTTACACAGGTGACTACGGGGGTATACCGTGGTACCTAGGGTAGACATCGGGTCACAATTTGTAGAGTATACCTGGAGGGTTCTTCCATATTCAAGTTTCACTTGCACCGATAATTTTCTCTAGTGTTGGTTGTTGTAACTGTTCCTCCAACTAGTTAGTGATCTACTTGTCTTACCTCATAGGAACTTTTTCTAGTGTATGCTAGTTTTTTAAAAAATGATTATAGAAATCCCTAGTGTTTCTTTGATCTTCTCACACAGTGGAGGATCAGGATCTCTGCCGGTCACAAAGGCTTTTGGGCCTACCGCCAGTTGATCTCGAGCCACCCCTGCCACTGCTAAAGAGAAAAATAGACCAGCAAGGGTCTTTTGAGGTGACCAGGTTACACGAAACTGTACCCGACTCATATCTGAGAGGAGAACATTTGATTCCAGAGGAACCAATCATTTCTGACCTTAGAGCTCAAGCTCTTGGTCCGTATAACCCTCCAATCACTGATCTATCGATGCCCATCATCATACAGGTTCAACCTTACAAGCGTTAGGTAGTGTCACAAGAAGCGATGGAAACAAATGCTGCTACTTCTTTAGGGAATAATCATATTTACTATACGACTGTCACTACAAGGGGTGTTTCACCTCCTAACCAACCATCGTCGGTCTAGGCCACTATGGTATTGACTCCCTCTACCTCAGACAATGGTCTGATTCCATCTATGGTGGCGACCACTGCTCCATTCACCCAGAGTGCGACAGGCCCTCCATTCTCATACGTGATGCTTGGCTTCGGTATGGGCATTGTCCTTTCCCACTCCACTCTACACACGTTAGGTCTCGGGGAAGGGAGATCCAACGCTTTTCTGTAAGGATCTATGGGGGGAATTCCAGCTCCCTATAACACTTTCCCTTACAGAGGGGGTCATATACCACCTTCGTCCCTTTCACTCGACGGTACTCACAAGAACTCCACTGAGTTGAACGTAAACTATAGTTCGTTTGGAGTAGGTAGTCAAGGAATTCCTACTTATATAATGCCAGTAAGTTCAACACCATTCTATTTGTTCGATGTGTTTGGTAACAATGCATTCATGTCAGCCGTAGTCTCGGCTGGGGGAAACCTTGGTTATGGAAAAAAAAATCCTATGCAGGGTACTATTCCTACACAAGGGGCAAACTTAGGAATTCCTTCTTGACAATGACCTTGGAATCCATGGCAGGGATCTATTCACTTGTCAGGGATGTCGACCGAGGGAAACCCCTTCCATAGCCAATGGAACCTCGGGCAAGGCTCAGAACCTATGCTTGTCAGATCGGCAGGGGGCAACCCTTCCCAAAATCCTTGGAATGTGATGCAAACCTAGCCCTTTACGTCCTATTACGGGAGTCATCCGATGATGTCTCAATAAGTGCATAATCCATACGTTGGTCATGACCATGGTTATTACCAAAACCCTGGCCAACCACCTAACTTGTCCTGGCAACCTGGTGCCATCCAAACTCCAGGCTCCTCTTTCCCTGGTTATAATCAACAACCCAAATTACCATTTCTGACAACACTTCACTTGCCAGAATTGACAAGGTTATTAAACGACCCCATCTATCATGATTCACATTGGCCTCCTATGCCAACCAAGTTGCCTTCGAACATCCCAAAGTTCAAGTCCAATCCTAACAAAGATCCAGGCAATCATGTGACTACATTCCATTTATGGTGCTCATCCAATTCTTTGAGAGACGACTATGTCCAGTTGAATTTGTTTCAATGCACTCTCATAGGGAGTGTTGTGAAATGGTGCATCGAGCTCGACCACTCAATATACTTTTTCTTCGATGAATTGGCAATGGCTTTCTTAATCCATTTTCAATTACCTGTGAGATACGATGCCAGCACCGAATTGCTGGCCAACTTTGAGCAGACAAAAGAAGACCATATCTCAGATCACATCTAAGAATGAAGATGTCAGAAGAGTTTGATAAAAGTTCCAGTCCCACCAGAATTCCTTCTTGAGTGGTTCCTTAAGTCTTTGGTACCCCAGTTGTTTAAATACATCGCAACATCAAGGGTCTTTTTAGAGGAAGATGTGATAATGAGAGCCCAACAGCTAGAACTGATTTATTCTCAGTCTGGTTTACTTCACGAAGTTTTTCTAGATGCACCAAGATCAATATTTGACAAGACCAGACATAGGTATGGACCACATGTCGATGGTATTGTTGGTTCAGCACAAATGAAGCCCATTGATTAGTTGTCAAATCAATTGCAGCAATTGTCGATACAACAGACACCGACCAACCAGATCAATGGTTCGGCTGTTCCCCCTACCCAAAAGTCAGATGTACACAGTGTGCAATAGACAAAACTGAAGGCCACCCAACAACTCAAAGGAAAGAAAAAACAACGAAATAAGGGTAAGGGGGATAAGAAACCTACCGATAATGCTGGCGGGGGAAACACTGAAATGAAAAATTCAAAGTATCCATGTAATCTTTGGAAGGAAGACCACCTGACTCACCAGTTCCCTCAGCTTGCGGAGGCCCATAAGTTATTGGCATAGCAACAGCTTGTCGTGTTAACGAACCCGTTTCCACATGGGCAAAATATAACTCAAGCCTCTTTGAGCACAGAAGGGGTCGGTCAAGGACCCCCTCCATCTAAGAGTAATCCTTCGTCCGTGAATGTGTACATGATGAAAGGTAGTGTTGTCATAATGACTAGGACACATGATTACGAAATGCCAAGAACCTCTAAGAAGAGTAAATAAGATGAAAACCCACCTTTTCCCCTCTATATAGAGAAGACATCGGGCGAAACAATGACACACGCCCCCAAAGGTGCGTTCAAGAAAGCTTCCCACAACCCAAATGTAAGGGCCGCCCATAACTACTCTGTGGTGGGGGATTTGTCACAAACCCCTTGTGCAATGTCAGCTTTGGAAGTCCTCTAGATCTGCCCTTCCCATAGAAAGGATTTGTTAGCTGCCTTAGGATCTGTTGATACTTGTAATCCGAGAACGATCATGCTTGATACGAATGACTTAAAACTTTATCTTCCTTACCATGTAGCATTTCAGATAGTAGTGGCATACACCATGAAATATTTTACTCAAAATATTTTCTGCATAGTGGTTGATGAGGGTGCCTTGACATGTGTGATGTCATTGGCATGTTGGAAGGCCATTGGCCAACCCGTTTTGTCTCCATCAACTACTCTTCTTGTCGCTTTCAACGGACGTTTGTTTCGACCACATGGAATCATCCCCTCTTTTCCCATGTAGTTAGGAGGGAATACCATGTGCGTTGAAGTTGAAGTGGTCAATGTGTTTCTCGACTACAATATCTTGTTAGGAAGGATTTGGACCTACGCTATGCAAGAATTGGTCGCAACAATTTTTAGGGTCTTGTTGTTTCCACACGAGGGCCAGACCATGACCATTGATCAATTATCCTTCTCTCGTCTTGACCCTTCATCGGCGGTATCCATGATCCCGATGATTGATAACCCTTATCCCAACATCGTCAATGTAGGGATTGGTTTGTGCCCACCTTTGATGGGTACCTTCAATTACTCGCCTCTGACTGATAATGTCCATTTCATGTCGATTGTCCCCAAACAACCTAGGGTCGAAGTCTTTCAAATCTCGTTGTTTCGCATGAATTACTTTAACGATCCATGGACTCTTCCTTCCCCATTAGCCATGATGGAAGGGACAAGGCACCATGGCATGGCCATGACTTTGTCCATGGAAGAAGTTGCGTACTCTATAGTTTAGCAAGCTTCCGTTGACCCTGATCCGACTCCCACACAGAAGTTGGATTCAGTTCTCGAGCCTACATGGGCTCAAGGTTCCCTCGTCGATACTGATTATTTAGACTTAGTATTTCCCTCAGAAGAGGTGATTATTGAGGCAATGATTAGTCTGAACAAGCCCTGGGATGATCTTCATCACAGATCTTACTTCCTCCCAGAGTTAAGAAGAATTGAAGTAGGTGAATTCACTCTGACTATGACTGGATATAAGGCTTGTCCTATCAATCCTTTGGCTATTCATGGTGTTTACGTTGAAGGAAATATGGAAACCATTGCTCAAATGATACCTATCGATATATCCATAATCCCTGGCATCGTGGAGAATATCTTCGTCGGAGTGGTCTGCTCCCCCGAGGAGATTCAAATCTACACAGAATTATTTAAAGAATTTTACGACATGTTTTCTTGGTCTTACGAGGAAATGTCAGGCATAGATCTAAGAATTGTCAAACATGAAATCACAACATATCCTGATGCTAAGCCGGTCCAGTAGAAGCTTCATCCAATCAACCCTAGGAAAGAAGCAGCTATTAAGGCTCAAGTAGAGAAACTACTTCAAGTTGGTTTCATCTACCCCATCCAATTGACTCAATGGATGTCAAATCCCATTCCAGTTAACAAAAAATAGGGTATGATTCAAGTATGTATGGATTTCCATGATTTGAGCAAGGCCTGTCCAAAAGACAATTTCCCCACACCATTTATTGACCAGATAGTCGATGAATGAACAGGTTGTGAAGCCTTTTCTTTCATGGATGGTTTTTTAGGATACAATCAGATACAGATCAAGCCTGAATACCAACACAAAACCTCTTTCATTTGTTCGTGGGGTACATTTTCTTATCAGAAGATGCCTTTTGGTCTGAAAAATGTTGGAGCTACGTTTCATAGGGACATGTATTTTTCTTTCCATGACCTCAAACAGATATTAAAGGCTTATCTCGACGATTTAGCGTCATGATATCGCAAGAGAGATGATCATCCTGCACACCTCTGACTTATCTTTGAGTGATGTTTCTACTACTGGATCCGCTTGAATCCAAACAAATGCAGTTTTTGCATCACATCGGGTTGTCTGCTAGGTTTTATAGTTTCGAAAATAGGGATCATGGTTGAATCTCTAAAGGTTGAGGCAACAGTTCAATTTCCTTCCCCGTGCACAGTCCCTCAGCTTCAGAGTCTACAGAGAAAAGCAAATTTTTTACAGTGTTTCATCGCAAACTATGCCGATATCACAAAGGGGTTTATGTTTTTACTAAAGAAGGGTGTTCCTTTACATTGGGACAAAGCCACTCAATTCTCTTTTGAAGTGTTGAAATGCACCCTCACGTCTACCCCTCTATTGCGACCGCCCAATTATAATAAAGATTTCTTATTGTACTTGGCCGCTACGGAGTCGACCATCGGTATGTTCTTGGTTTAGGAGGATGATTTTCTCTCAGAATATGTGATTTATTTCTTGAGTAGAGGCTTGGTTGGAATGGAACTCAATTATTCCCACGTTAAAAAACTTGTGTTGACAGTAGCTCATGCTGTCCAACGGTTCCGACATTACATCTTGTTTCGTAAGACCACCATCATTGCCATTGTGAATCTATTTCAATACATGTTGACACAACGTGTGATCGGTGGAAAGATTGTTAGATGGATAATTATTCTCTAGGAATTCAACTTGGATTTTGTTTCAGTGAAGTCCAAGAAGTCATTGGTCTTTGCAGAACTTATCTCGAAACTTCCGGTCGAATCAAGAGATGTTATCCCTGAGAAGTCGCATATCAAAGGAGACATGTTTTTGGTCGCTTCTTCAGACCCCTGGTATGGAGATATACTAGTCTATCTCCAGACTTTGAAGTGCCCTACCTCTGCTTCTCATGATGAGCGTCGTTGTATACGCCATCAAGCCAACAACTATCTCATACTCGAGGACACTATGTATCATCGAGGTGTAGATTGCATCCTTCGTCGGTGTCTCACCCATGAAGAAGTGGAGATCGTACTTAACGATTGCCACACTGGAGCATGTGGTAGTCATTTGTGTGGGTTGGAAATAACCCAAAAGATTCTACAAGCTATTTACTTTTGGCCGACATTAATCAAAGATTGTGTTGAATTGGTTAAAAAGTGCCACCCGTGTCATATCTTCTCTCATAAGATGAGGGCACACCCCACTCCCCTGTTTCCTGTCATCACAGTTGGTCCCTTCAACAAGTGGGGGATTGATTATGCTACATGAAACCCTCCTTCCGCAAGGGGGCACCATTATATCATCATAGAAGTAGACTACTTCACGAAGTGGGTTGAAGCTATGCCAACGTTTAAATATGATGGCAAGACTTCAACTCTCATTTTGGTTAACCAGATAATAGCAAGGTTCAACATCCCAAGAGAGATTGTCACTGACCATGGAAGTCACTTTCATAAAAAAATGATGTCCAAATTAACATCAAAGCTTGGGTTGAGGCAAGAACATTCATCACCCTACTACCCATAAGCGAATGGTCAAGTGGAAGCTGTGAATAAATCCCTTAAGACTATCTTACATTGAACGATCGATTTGGCCAGGTCAAATTGGCATTTGATGTTGTATCTGACATTATGGGCCTACCAAACGTTTGTTAAGACTACAAATGGTTTCTCACCCTTTCAACTCATTTACGGGTTGGAAGCAGTCTTGCCTATAGAGTGCCAGATCCCCTCTCTAAAGTTGGCAGTATAGTTATTTCTAGACACTTCACCACTTCAAGAGTGTTTATTATATCTTGAGCAGCTTGATGACCAACATTGGGATGCAACCTTGGCTAACAAGGCTCACAAAAAAAAAGTCAAGTGTCAGTATGATCACTTCGTCTGTCCTCAGATTTTCTCTGAAGGTGACCTTGTCCTAGTCTATGACCAAGATAAGGACCCCCTGGGGGCAGGAAAGTTCAAACCCATGTGGTTCAGACCTTTCATTGTGAAGGAGGTTTGAAATAAGGGAACTTATCGTCTGGTGGACTTTGAGGGATATTCTTTGGCAGAGCATAGAAATGGGCTCTACCTCAATAAGTATTACTCATAGGAGGGTTGACTCGGGTGACTTCTTGTACCATATGTATAGTCCTGTACTTTCTCTTTTTAGTTTTTTGTCTATTGGTTTTATGGATGTGTCATTTTTATATCATCTTTTTCACTGTGGCAGATGCCATGTGAATCAGAGGTGTTCATTGGGTTCATGGATGGAACTAGCTAACACACTCAGAGGCTTTCTTCTGCAGCTTGGGTGATTTTCACACCGTAGGTCCAGTTGCTATCTTCAGGAGGTATCTCTTTAGGTGATGCCAAAAACAATGTCACTAAATACAATGTAGTCTTAGATTTTCTTTGTGACGCTTTATCACATGGTATCTCTCACCTCCGGGTCTACTTAGATGCTCAACTGGTTGTGTCTCAGTTAAATGGGGTTTACTGCGTTTACAATCCTACACCACACCGACGGTTCCTTGGGGTACGTCTCTTAAAACGAAGCTTTGATTACATTACATATATCCATGTT
Source organism: Picea sitchensis (assembly GCA_010110895.2). NCBI lineage: Eukaryota > Viridiplantae > Streptophyta > Pinopsida > Pinales > Pinaceae > Picea > Picea sitchensis. Next base: position 35,176 of record SNQJ01S0168089.1, read on the forward strand.
CCTAGGAGATTGAATCAAATCATAGATACCCTAGCTAATCATGTATTATATTGTCATATTTCACACATGTAAGAAATATCACACACGCACATGTAAATACATTTGTAAAATAAATGTAATCCATAAGACATAAAAAGATGAGAAATATCCATATATATATCAAAAAATATTAGAGTACATGGGTGGGCACAAGTGCCTCAAAAGTATGTCCACTCAGATTCATGGGGCTTAAATGCCCTCAAAACTATACAGGAGGTCCTCTCGACATGTAAGTAGTCTAGCTAAGGGAAGGGACTGTTGGCCCTGTCGTAGTGAACAACAGTGTTTGCCAAATGTTGAAAGACTTGGACCCAGGTCTATGGCACCCCAACTATGTGAGTTTGCATCAACAGTGGGAGATCTTCGATCTCCATGATAGGGACTGTATGAGTGAGAGCGGTAAGGTTTCGCTCTACCCATCTCAATACTCTCTCAGCCTCTCCAGCTAGAGGCCCCCTGCTACTACTATTGGTTCGGCGGCTCCAGCTGGTCCTGCCTTTGGTCGAGGACGTCGCCTAGTCCTCGAGGATTTTGTTGGATGCTCTGGTCCCACATTTGTACATAATAGATATGTAAGTGTCAAATATTATGGTATACAAAAAAATTATATATATAAAAAAACATAAAAAATTAATAACTTTGAAAAGAAAACTTACCCATCTCTCCTCGCTCTGCTCCGGGAGGTATAGGCATGTCAGGATCTCTGGAAAAGTTAATCCCAGCATAGGGGTAGTCCTCTATTGCTAGAATCTGAAAATACCACCAGTCAAAAAAAATGTCGTCAAAGGCCTCGATGGTCCTCCCCCCACCCTGTCGTAGAAACAACATCGCCCATCTGCATATCACTAGGAGAGTGGCCTCGTGCCCTCGTATAGTCTCTCAAGGACTAAGATTGGGTACCCTATTGAATAAAAAGGAGCACAAAACGGTCTCAAACCTGAAGTTATAGTGCTCCCCGTTGATGGGCAAAATTGAACACTCGGCAACTGGAAGAGTGGATCCGGTCCGGGGTTGTCTAAATAACCCAAGTCATTTGGGATAACCCACCCTGACGGGTTTAGTGGCTCCGTTGGCCGATCTAAGTCCTAGAAAAACAAAAGAAAACTACTTTAAATGAACTAATCTAAATAAAAATAACAATTAAAACAAAACAAATCTGAACTACTAATATATACAATCTATTACCTAAATCATTTAACTACAATCCTATAAAAATAAACGTTTGATTATCAACAGAAATAACTTCAATTTACAAATATACAATATTTACAAATTACAGATTTAAATTAAAACCTGCAAAAATCATTTTATTTTTCTAATTTTATGAAAAATAAATAGAACAAAAACTATCTAAGCTAAGCAACTAAAATAATAACTCTAACTATGAATCTAAACTAATAGATTTATCTAAACTACTTAAATAACACTAATAAGCTAACTATTAAATGACAAATAGCAAACTGACCTGAAGTAACGCTTCAGGTTTGTCCTGTGTAAGATGGTCGATTCAGCTGTTTGGTGGGAGGAAACCCGCACCAGATTCTCCACGAGCTTCTCGTAAATGGAAAGTTGTTGTGCTCTTGAAATATAAATAACAGGAAAAACAAGACATAAAAATTTACAACAATCTTATAATTTACAAATCGTCGCAGCTAGATAAATGTATGTGCAAAGACTTGTACAAAGTGATTCATTTAACGAAAAAGGTAAACCTGTAATTCTTTAAACTGAAGCAGACTAATTGTTGTATTTTTAAATAAGAGAGATCATACATGGGCATCATATAAATTAAATCACATCAACATGCAAAGAATTATGATAGCTAAAGTAGTCGATAATTAATTGCAAACTGATATGCAGAAAACTTGAAACAAAAGTTTGATATATTGAAAGAGAAAGATGTTACAAGACATCAACTTTCATCTCAGTCTGAATGATAAATCCATAGCCTGGTTCTCTCCATAGTGATCATGATGATCCTTGTTACAAAAAATAACAAGTATTTAAAGACTTCCCACAGGGTAAAACATCCCTGTGGGAATTATCAAAACAATTTACAAAAATCTAAGGATAATATCCCAAATTTCTATTTCTGACTCAAGCTAACAACCAAAAACAAAACCATATCCAAAGTATCTCCTAAACTTCCATATCATGCCCAATTGATCATTGTAATTCATATGTACCTGAAAGAAGGCAAAAATAGACAAGTTTAGAGGATATTTTATTGATAAAATTGTCAAAAATCTATTTTTTAAGACTAGCTACAGAATCTTGCAATTTTGTAGCTGGTTTAAATTGAACACATAATTGTTTTAAAATCAATTCAAATATTAAAGAATATATTCAAACTATTGAACAATATTTGATTGCTAATTAGAAACCAAAAGAATCATTCAAATCAAAACTAGTATGCAAATTGAAACAAACTAAATCGTGGTCAACCGAATGATAACAAAGATGCATGCACTCTGTTCAATTTGTTATCACCAATTTGGGGTAAATAGAACCGCATTAGATAATTCAATAGTAATGAAATGATTTTCATGAACCAATTCCAATCGACACAAATAGTTGATGTTGCTTCAACCATCAACAAAATCATTGTCGAATCTAAATGTTAAGCCCTAATATTGGCTCATTACCACTTAATTGGGGCATATTAGATTAGTAATGTTATTTTATTTATGTCAGCTTTAGGCCATTAGTTGTGATTTAGATTAGTAATGTTATTTTATTTATGTCGGCTTTAGGCCA
>SNQJ01S0168093.1:0-17592 GCA_010110895.2 Picea sitchensis
AATGATGGGTTGGAAGAGATCTCATGATCACCAATTGGAAGTTGAATATTTTCCAAAAGATAAGATGCCTTATCTATACGAGGACAAAGGTGAGAGTAATGATCACCTTCACATAACAAGCAAGGAAATTTGCTAGTTCTCTTCTTCTTACCAACCTTAATGTCACTAGTTGATGGGGTGTCACCAGCATGTTTAGCAAGGGATGATGACATGGAAGACCACATTTCTAAGACCTTGGGGAGACCAAGGAAATCCCTCAGAAAGTGGTCACCCTTACATATCTTGCAAGGGAATTTGAGTTTAAGATTCTTCATTTTAGACTTGTCAACTTTATCAACGCTCCTGGTGCGATTAAAAATAGTTGGTTGCTCAGATCCAACATGAATTGATGTGGTTGGAGGCTTGGACTCTTTCTAATTCTTTTTCTTCTTCTCTTTCCATTTCTTATTCTTCTTATCAACCTGGATACTTTCTTTAGAGATTTCACTAGGCAAAGAAGGAGAAAGGTAAGGAGACTTGACAGATGAAGAAGATGAAATTTCAAAATGAGGTTGATGTGTGGGTGGTGTGCTTATATCTGAGGCATTAGGTGCATTCAAAGCACTGAGAATATTTGAGATCACCAGAGTGGGGAACAACCAAACCGGTAACCCGATGGTGAGTCTTGGAAGACTCAGTGTGGTAATGCATGGAGGACCAATGTTTCCAAAAGAAGGAAAGTTGATATGTTCCCTAGGAAAAGGGGTTCCTTCATTGGTACTCCCAGGAATTGACGCCATTGTCACTGACTTGACCTAAGGTCCACTAAGGAAAACAAATAACACACGCTACAAATCTAAGAATAAAATAATCAAACAAACCTTCCCACAATGAAACCACTAGTTGGTGATGAAATCCAACATCGTGAGATCAATATAGGAAGGGGTTAGGATAGAGCGAGTGGATCCATTACCTTGGCTACCTTCTTAATGGAATTATGCCTTGGTGCAAGTTCCCACATGATTTTACCCGTGGGTGTACCCTCCAAGGATCCCAAGTCAATTTGACCAACGTCTGACCCAGGTAAAATGAAGACTCCCCTTCATCGTCACCTTGTGTATCTACCCTACAGATATAGGCCACTAAGTTTACCAACTCCTAGTTAGCCTATTGGTAGGAACAATCAATAGTCGAGAAGGAACGTATGGGAAGGATATCTGAGTCCGAAGCTATTCAAGATAATTGATGACAAGTGGACCGGTAGGACTCCAGAGGACCCCAAATGGATTCAGAGTTCATGAAGCACCGAGACCAAATGAATCCATTGGTTTCTCAAGAATAACCCCCAATATACTATCTTTTCTCTATGTGGGTTAAGCTTCAGAGGGGAAATCTCCATTTCTCTCCTGCACGCAACCTCGTGTTTAACCCTTGTGTGAGAGGGGGATCCTGGCTATTCTTATACGAACAATTGGATTTACCACTCCCTAGCACAAGATTCTATGTTTTTTTGATGTCTTTGGAAAGTTATCCTCACAACCTATTCCAAAGCCCTACACTTTAAGCTAATGGAGGTTTGCTACCAGATAATATAAAAGTGTCTGATCAATTTTATAAGTGCTTCATTTTAGGGTTGTTGTTTACTCAAGGGTGAGAAAGTGAAACTTATGATGTTTTAGACTCAACTCCAAAAGAATGCAAAATAATGAGATGCAAATATTTTTCTTCAACAAATCCTACATACAGGATGGAGAAGAGGTTCAACTTTCAAAAACACCCAATTCCCAAATGAAATTTACCTATACACACTACCCAAAATCAATAATGCAACTATATTCTTTGTTTGATTCTAATATATAAAGAAAGCAAATGCAAATCTTTTAATGCTCAATTACTTTCAATCAAATGAAAGAGCCGAATGCAGATACAAAAGACATGAAGAAAAAATGATTTCAAACAAATCATGCATTCATAGGATAATGAGAACTAAAATAAATAAGTATGATAACTCACTCAATCAAGGAATCGATGACCCAAAAGAGAAAGAAAACAAACACTCATGAAAATCCTCAAACAGTGAGTAGCAAGAAAACATAAATCAAGCTAGGATGTCATAAGCGTCCTAATCATCCAAAAAGAGAGATGTTTCAAATGAATACAAGAAGGATCAAACCCAAGAAACCTTTGCAAACCTTAGTTGATGAACAATCCTAAAAAAACAAGCAATATGAAAGCTTTACAATATGAATATCAAATAAACTCAAAAAAAGGAAAAAAGCCAAGGGATATTGTTAACCCCAAGGGACCACAACTAAGAGAAAATTTAAAAAATCAAAGGATAAACAAAAATGAATTCTAGATGGATAAATATTAGAAAAACAAAGTTAAGGATTTTCAAATTTCTCTGAGCAAAAAACTCTGCAAGATTAGACTAAGAAAAAGTGAGCAGAAAAGGGTAGAAATCACTAGAAAAGGAGACCAACGCTCCTATTTCCAAGGGAACAACGCGTTGTAGTGCTCTGATATACACTGTACAGGAGCACTGATTATATAAGAGCTCTAATATACACTACAAGGGAGCACTAACCTTCCCAGAAACTTAGAACAAAGGCTTAAAAATCAGAAAATTTGACCCAAAACTCCCAGATTTTTTTGAAATTTTCAATGAGAAGGAGAGAAAGACAAATATATCAAAAACAAACAATAAGAATGATCTAAAGGTGGGAAAAAGGAAAATACAATCCAAGGAAATACAATTCAATTTCCTTCCCCAGTGGAGTCACCAATTTATATTACGGAATAATCCCCCTGCGGACAGGTGGATCTTCCCTCAGATTCTAGACCCCTAATACTAAGACAGAAAGATGAAAATGGACTCTAACATCCCTTTAAATATAGTTAATATAATCAAAATAAATAGAGGGAGAAGGTATGATGTACCTTGTTTCAAAGCTTGTCCTCGCTTAATCCAATCTGAACTTGATCTCCAAGCTCCTTAGCATGACATGATACATGCAATGCAATGGACGACGAAGAAAAAACAACTTCCTACTCTACCAAGATTAGTTTAAACCAAATTCATCAATAATAGACAAGAATATGCAATAATACAAAAACTTGAAGGATATAGGCAAAGCATATATTAATGAGAACATTAAAAAGACACTTACAATCTGTAAATGCAGTTGCAACAACCTCTCCAAGTCATCCTCATCCATCCCTTGCATGATGCTTCCAAGATCATAAGTTTGATATCCAAAATCTTCCTCCCAAGATCATAGGTTTGATACCTCTAATCTATCTCCTCTTCTCCATGGAAATCCCTCATTATATAGGATTTGGAGGCTTAACCACCATGGAGAGGATCACTCATCAGATCCACTAAAATGAGATCTCCAATATATTTAGGGAGAAAATATCTCTTAAGGATTTTAGGGAGGAAATATCTCTCAAGGATTTTGAGGAAATATTTCAACCATCCATGAGATCCTCAACCTCCCCTAAAAAATAAGAAACCAAATGTGAGGTGGATTCTCACACTAAATTAATTTCCTTTTCATGAATATTAATAATTAATTCATGTGCACATAGTATTTTGACCTTCATAAAATATATTTCTCCTCCACATTAACTAGGGACTGTGACATATGTTATGTCGTGGTGTCGAGGTGTATGTGAGACTTAGCAAGGTGCATATGACACTTTTACGACACTTAGGGCGAGGTACCTATGTGTGGAAATTTGATGTGTAACATGGTGTTAATTCATTTGATGAAGGATACATTTCCAAGGAGGACCTATAGAAAGTTGAAGTTTTTAAGAAGAGAGGACATTGGAAGATCCTAAAGAAGATTTTCGATAAGAAAAACAAATTTGAGCTACCCAAGGGGTTGGATATCTCACCAGTGTTCATTGTGGAAGATTTTTATGAGTATTATGAAGTTATTAAAGAGAAAACACAAACAAAACATGACGAATTTTATGATATTCTAGAAGAAATGCTTTCCTAGAAGACAGGAAAGAATAATTATAGAGAGTATCCAGTCAAGTGGAAAGGTAGAAACTTGGAAGTTGCTACATGGATTTCAAAGGAAGAACTTGGCCAAATTAGTAAGATTATCACTGAATTTTCATCATTCACATTGTGAGAAATACACTTCACTATTTTCTCACCAAGGGAGTCTTATGTAAGAAACCTTGGTTCTAAGCAATATTGCAAACTAGAAAACAAAATTATTTTTAGTTTTCATTTTGGTGAAATTTCCTTCTTTTAATTAGTGCTTTTATGATTTGAGAAAGGAAAGGAGTATAGTATTTAGCCATTCCACGATGTCAAATATTTTATTTTGGCGATGAAATATTGATTTTAAGGGTTTTGGCTAAACCCCAAACCAAACACGATGAAAAATTTCATGTTTTGGCTTCGACAATGACATGGGTCTAGCATTTACTACATTACAAAACCTCAAATATTTGATTTTGGACACCAAATTTTGATATGTTGTTGAGGAATTATTGATATTCCCTCCCTTAAAATTTTCATAAATATATATTGAGACTAAAGGTTGTGAAAAATATATGAACCAAGTGTGCAAAAAACTCACATTTCATTCCATGTGTTCTTTTTTCTAGTTTGGATTTCATTGTTCAAACCATGAGGCTTGGGTTGCCTTTGGCACTTGGGAGGGTACTCGTAGTCAATTAGAAGTGGGAGTAATCAAATAAATTTTTAATTTAACCCATAGAATGAAAACACTTAGAACTGAACATCTATGTTTGTTACCACACTCGAATAGAAGTGGGAGTAATCAAATAAATGTTTAATTTAACCCATATAAATGAAAGAACTTAGAACTGAACAACTATGTTTGTTATCACACTGCATAGTTTAGATGTTTAAAATTTCATGTAATTGACGATTTTTGGCCTATGAGAGACAACCTATGTAGGTTGTAAGAATACTTTAGTAATGAGGATAAGGGGGTAGAGGAATTTTCCTCTACGTAATGTGCATGGCTATGTCTCTTTCAAATAATACAAAATATATGTTTTTGGATATGGAAATGTGTAAGTTATGTTACATTTTATGTATTTAATGTGTTTCCATGATTTATTGCACACTCTGAGATATGAAACCTATAGCTTTATAATTATTTTTTCAAAAGATTCAATAATTTATTATTCATCAAGATATTTAATCATTTATTATTCATCCTGTTGGAAATACTAAGAGGGGGGTGAATCAGTATTTAGAGCAATTAGTATTTTTGAACTTGTACTTCAATCAGATCATGTATTCAATTTATATCCAATTAGCAATGAAGACTATCTAATGAGCAATGAAGAATAGTATAAGAGATACACAAATACACCATGCACAGTATATAAGAAGTAATCATGTATTATTGTTCAAAGGAAGTAATGACTTCCAAAGGTAGTTGCAGCTTCCAAATATAAAGGTAGGGATAAACCTCCAAAAGGAAGATACAATCCTCCAATATCAAGAGAGGGTTGACCTCTCCATCCTTGCCTCTTACTTCCACCCAAGAATATATGAGAGATAATAAAACTTTACATTAAAGTATCACCATCAACCAACCATCACATAGAACCTGATAGTGCTTCCTCAGATTTCTTCAACTTCTGAAATTATTCACTTCTTGGAATACTCTTATCTTGTAGATAATATTATTCAATGTATTCTCTAAAACTCCTCCAAGTTTCACTCCTTGAATCCTGCCAGAAAAGGATTTATAGAGAAAATGGTAGACCTTATTCAATTCTGGTTTATTCAGGAGAGCAAACTTGTATAGAATTCCCCGTGCTCAATATTTAACATCATATTCTAAAATTCATACACAAGAAACTAAATCCCGTAATATTTCCAATGCAATTAGTCTCACTTCATTTGGATTCTCTATGAAGACGTTATGATTGTTTTACCTGAAACACTTGTTTATGACTAGCTTCAGGAATAGTCAAAAACCCTATCTTCCATAGAGTGTATCTCCAATATTGTAGCGAAGAGAGAGATGAAATTTTTACCATAGGTACCTAGATATGTATTCTCAATAGCCTCCAAATTTCACCATCTGAATCTTTCTAGAAACAAAGTTATATAAAAAATGGTAAGATGGCCTATAAATAACTTACCTTAGAACACATCACCAAAAAGACTTCATCCTCCCTTGAAATTCGGCCTTCTTGACTTCATATTTCCTTATAAATTCGACTTATATCTACTTTTTCATTAATAAACTTGTGTGTATTAAAAAACGAATGTATAATGAGATGTATTTATACCCTTTATGTCAGTTCCTTTTAACATTAGGGCCGACACATAGTTTCTTCTTCAATTCACATTGTCATCTTCAAAAATTCATTTCTCCTCAATCGTGAGGATCCATATGATGTGCCACATACCACCGGAAGTGGCATGAATTATACTATCCATCCATGGGTGTTGTATCTACATGTGTCATTTTCTTCATTTCTATCTACTTTGATCAACTGTAGGGTCCAAAATCCAATGGCTAGGGTTGACATCAATGACAAATACCAATCTTCCAACAATCTCCTCCTTTCTCATTGATGGCAACACTCATTCTCCCCCTGTCATCATGATCCCAATTTATCTCCCCCTTTAACATAAATGGCAAAGGGTGGGGCTTCTCCCCCTGGATTCAATGGCATAAGGTGACCTTCTTCTTTGGGGATACTCCCCCTGAACATGTGGCACTCAATAATACTTCATCCTTATTTTTGGTCTTTGGGACTTTTTCTTCCTTGGAATCCTTTTATGTGGCTTATGTATTCTCTCTCTTCTTCATGTCTAGGATGTATATGTTGTTCAGTCTTCTTGTTGCAGTTGCAACCAATTTTCCTGAGTTCTTTTCTTTGATTTTACATTTTTGGGAGTCAAACGTAAGAGTGTATCCTTGATCACATATGCTTCTGACACTGAGGAGATTATGCTTTAGATATTCAACCAATAGGAATTTTCTTTCTTTTACATTTTCACTTACAATCTTTACAATTTCTTTTCCAAGTATTTTGGTAGATGATTCATCTCCAAATGAAACATTTCCATCCTTTTTCTTCAAGCTGACAAATTTTCTTTGATATCCGGTCATATGAGATGAGCACCCACTATCTATGAACCATTCATCTTCTTCTTTGCATTCTTTAGTTACCAATACTATTCGACAGTTTTCATTGTGTGGAATTTCTTTCCTTTTCCATGTTGTAGTTGGTATAGGGACATTTGGCATAGGATTATCTTCCTTCATCTCTCTACAATCTCGTGCTTTGTGACCAATATTATTGCACTTGTAGCATACAATATTTTGATCCATTTATGGGTCAAATGGATTATAATTTAAGTTGATAGGTCTACGAACATTTCCATATCTACTATTTACACCATTCATGTAGCTTGTGTAGTTATTCCTTTCATTGATTCTACAATTGATTTCCTTGTGTCCAAAATTTCCACAAGTATAACAATGTCCAATAAATAAATTTTGATACCTGGAAGTAAGTGATCTTCTTTGTGGTGTGGTCCATCTGGGTTCACGATCTATTCTTCTGTAGTTTCCTTCACAATGATTTCTTTCATACTTTATCGGAGAGGATCTTCTTGATGTCTAATTACTTCTGAATTCTAGTCTTCTATCTTGTTGTTCAACTTGCTCTGGAGTGTTGGTTTCATCATTTTCATCTTCCTTCTCTTGTTTTTTTGTCTTCAAACTGTCATTGTATCCTAGTCTTGTCTTGTCATTTGGAGATCTTTGACTGTTAAGGATCTCATCTAATTTTTTAGTGTTTTTTTCGAACTTCTTCAACTTTTCTTTTGTCAATAGTAGCTCCCCTTTTATGTGATTCAATTCTGCTTTTAATTTCTCATAATCTTCTAATTTTCCCTTCAAGCTATCAATGGTATTTTCAAGCTTGTAACTCTCTTCTTCACAACTACTCAATTCACCTTTTAGCATTATGTTTGTGTTTCTAAGCTTGTTATTTTCAGTTTCAACGTGCTTCAAATTTTCAAGATTCTCATCTTCTTGTTCACTCTCTACATTGTCTTTGTATCCCCAAAAGGAATCAAGGTCGGTTTCTTCATATGAATCTTCTCCAGAAATGATTTCTTCTTCTTTATAACTCTTGTGATCATCATCCTGGGTTTCTTGGGTTATGAATAGGACTTCCTCCTCCATCATTATCTTCTTCATCACTCTCATCTAAGGAGATGTCATCATCCTTGGAGTAGAAGCTCTTTTTATTGTTGAGATTTCTCTTTTTATAGTATCATTTTTCAGCAATATGTCATATTATACCATAGTTAAAGCATTTGAGATGAGACTTGCCTTTGTATCTGTAAGTTCCCTTCTGGAGCCTTCTTACGAAATTTGTTATTTCTTCATCAAGGTCATCATCCTTGTCTTTTGTCTTATTTATGGCTTTCAAGGATGCTTCATTGTTTGGTTGGTCGCTTTTTGTACATGTTCTCATTTCATATGCTATAAGAGACCCATGTAATTCATCCATTATCATTTTGGTCAAGTCCCTAGTTTCTTCAATGGCGGAGACCTTAGCATCATACTTCAAGAGAAGTGATATTAACACTTTCTGTACAACCAAGGATTCATTGAGCTCTTCACCTAATACTCTGATAGCATTAACAACTTCATCAACTCTAAGAAAATAGGTTGCAATATCTTCCTTTTCATCCATCTTCAAATTTTCAAATTCTTCTCTATGTCGTTGAAGCTTGACCTTCTTAAATTTTGGATCACCTTCATAAATACTCTTGAGTTTGTCCCATGCCTCTTTAGCAGTGTTGAAGCCCATCACTTTTCTAGCAATGGTTGGTTTCAATTCTCCTAGAATAACATGTATGGCATTTGAATTACAACTCATAAGTTTCTTCTCATTTGGATCGGTTGGAGCATTCTTTGGGATTACATAGCCATTTACAATTGAGTACCAAATGTCTACTCCCAAATATGTTACGTAAGTTTTCACTCTATCCCTCCAGTATGCATAATTTCTTCCATCAAATCATTGAATCTCATTTGGAATGTGCTCATGGTCATCCATCTTTGCTCAAGATTTTCCTTCCAGTGGTTAAATTGTTCTAAAGGCAACCTTCTCTGATACCAATTATTGGAAATACTGAGAAGGCGGTGAATCAGTATTTAGATCAATTAGTATTTTTGAACTTGTACTTCAATCAGATCATGTATTCAATTTATATCCAATCAACAATGAAGACTATCCAATGAAAAATGAAGAATAGTATAAGATATACACCAATACACCATACATAGTATATAAGAAGTAATCATGTATTATTGTTCAAAGGAAGTAGTGTTGATTTAGGTTGGTTGTAATTGATGTCAACCATTGAATAAATCCCTATAGCACAAAGGATGAACTCCAAAGTGTTCCCCTTATGGTGAAAGCCCTCACGAGAAGATGTTTTGCGGATCGAGTTATCCTAGAAGTATGGTTATAGAACCCATGATTATTTGTGGAATAATGAGATGAAGGTCAGCGAATTTGTCATTGAAACTATCCTATATGGATATTTCTTGTCATTCCATTTCCGGTGGTATGTGGAACGTCACATAAATCCTCACGGGTAGAGAGTTATGGCCATAAGAAGTTGGAGAACCCGGGTTTGGGTAATGGACCCAAATTTGTTTGATGGATAATGGTATGAGTTTTGATATATTTCTAGGTAATAATATTCTATATGGATAGTACATGTCATTCCATTTCTGGTGGTATGTAGAATGTCACATAAACCCTCACGGTTTGAGAGTTATGGCCTTATGAAGTTGGAGGACCCTTATATGTCATCTAGAAGCCCCGAAAGGTCAAAGTAGTCATAGTGGTTTAAGAGATTTTAGAAGGTAAATAATAAAGTGAAGTGATCAGTGTACTATAATTCAAAGTGAATACAAAATAAATTATTTAAATAATAAATTTAATGGAGAAATTAGTAGTGGGTTAACCCTAAAATAAGGAAAGTGGGCAAAGTGACCTAGAAGATGTTTTTAAGGAAGCTACTTGGAGAGTATAAATAAGAGGTAAGGCTCTCTCATTTTGAATCACAGTTGAGAATATTGAATATATATAGGGGTATGAGGTAACCAAAGGATATATAAGCCTAATTTCAGAAGGAAGGTGAAGAAAAGAAGGATGGAATTCAAGGGAGGATAAATTCTTTTGATGATGCTTTCTAAGGTATGTTATTTACAGGTCATCTCGCAATAACATTTTTTATAGAATGCTTCAGACTGTGAAATTTCTATGCCATTGAGGAAACATATCCAAGCATATATGGTAACAAATTCATCTTGTGGGTAGTTGTATTTTTTGAGTTAAACTCCGTGGAAAATAGGGTTTGTGGCTAGTCCTTAAACTAGTCTAAAACATGTGTTTCGGGAAAAAATGCCATAAATTCTTCATAACATATCCAAATTCAGTAAGAAAACATGTGTTGGTTATATTATAGTCTTTAATATTCTTTTTAACATTTTCATATCTATTCAACAAATATTCCACGTGGGGCACGCTCTGCAAGGTCGCTCTCTAGAATAAGCCAGAATTCAACAAGGTATGCCATTTTTTCTATAACTCATTTTCTGAGAGGTTTCAAGTAGTGAAACTTGGAGGAATTGCATAAAACACAATGAAGAGAAGTGTGTATCAATTTCATATGTTTATTCATTATAGGTACATAGTTATGATTATTTCATGTTAGGGTTGTTGACTAATCTAAAACTAGTCATGTGAGACTAAAGAAAAGTTTGATGAAAATGCTAGTCTCTTGTTGTTAAATTTAAGGAAGGTTTGCAGGTATGTGATCATATACACTAGGTCTATTACAAAGTTACAAATCATATTTGGATGATGAAATTGATGAGGAATTTTGGTTAAGGTAGATGTTGGGTACATGGTTGAGACAAATAGTTGATGAGTTGGCACATACATGAGGTGTATAGTTGATGATGTTGGTACATATTGATGAGTCATAGTTGATGAGTAGGTGACACATGATTGGTACATGCTTGGTACATGTTTGGATACACTTGTTTATGGTACAGGTTGGTGCATGGTTGATGGCATGATGCACTTGTTTATGATACAGGTTGATTATAGGTTGAGGTACAGGTTGATGCATGGTTGATGCATGGTTCAAGTTTATTGGTACAGGTTTATAGTTGTATATCTCATAGTGATAGTGTGACAGTGGTTCCATCATTCTACTTCTACTTCAGGGTGGTTGGATGGGGCAAGGACAGGTGGTTGTAGCTATCTTCTGGTTATATCCAGAGAACATAGGGGGTTGTAGCCTCCTTCTAGTTGTAGCCTCCTTCCATTTGTAGATGGAAAACAAAGGAAGTTGGTGCTTCCAATGAATGTAATTATTCAATACATATAAGAAAAAACATTCAGTGGTTTTCTCCCACTTTGGGTTTCCAAGTAAAACACTGGTGTACTGTGTATGTGTATGAATGTTCATTTGTTCATTGCTCATTATTGGATGATAATTATACATTGATATAAAACTTGGATTATTTGGTTAAAAGGGATTATAATTACTCTACTATTGATTCACCCCCCTCTCTTAGTAATCCAACAATTGGTTTCACAACAGGTTCCTTCGAAAATCAATTTAACCACTAAAAGTTGGAGAGAAACAACTTGTATAAAAATGGAATACCACAGTTTGATGGACAAAAGTATGCTTTTTGAAGCATAAGGATGAAGAAATATATACAGGCACAGGGATTTGAAATTTGGCAATCAATTGTAGATGGATACACAACACTAGCAGTTCCACCAACAAATGACAAAGCAGTGAAACTCGGTCAGAATAATTCCAAATCCACAAATGCACTTTTGAATGGTCTCAGTGAAACGGTATTCACCAAAGTTTCACAGTGTAAATCCACTAAAGAGATTTGGGACAAGCTTCAAAATATTTATGAAGGAGATTCAAAAGTCAAAGCAACAAAGTTTCAAACTTACAGAGGTCAGTTCAAACAACTAAATATGAAGGAAGATGAGAATATTGTAGCCTACTTCTTAGAATTCAATGAAACAATGAATGCAATCATAGGATTGGGAGAAGAAATCAAAGAATCTGTAATTGTTCAAAAGGTACTAAGATCTCCTCCTATGAGATTTGACCCTAAGATATCAACACTAGAAGAAAGATTGGATCTAAACTCAATAAGCATGGATGAACTGTATGGAATATTCACATCATATCAAATGAGAACTGAACAAAAAAATCCAGATGTAAAAGAAGCAGCCTTCAAAGCATCCAAAATATTAAAGCAAAAGGAAAAGAAACAAGAAGAATATAGCAACAAAAATGGCATCTCAGAAGATGATGAAGAAGTGGCCAACTTCCTCAAAACACTGAACAAGGGAACTGACAATAGGTATAGAGGTAAGCTTCCTTTAATTTTTTTTAATTTTGATGGTATTGGTCATTTTTCTAACAAATGTCCTCATAAGAAAAAGAGAAATGATGAAGGTTACTCAAAATACAAACAAACATATAAAGGCAAAATAACTACAAAGAAAGTTTTCAAGAAAAGCTTATGCACCGAAGAATACATCTCTTCATCAGATGAAGATGAAGTTAGTGACAGTGAGACATGAAGAGTTCTATTCATGGAAGTAGAAGACTTTGAATAAGAATATGAAGAAGTTGAAGAAGAAATTGAAGAAGCAGAAGTTGACTACCGAGAAGAATCGATGTGTTCCATAGAATCTATCAGAAGAGAAAAAAAGAAAAACAAGAAACTACAAGCGGAACTAGACAAGAAACAAGATAATCAAGAACTAGAAAAAACAATCACAAATTTGAAGGTTCAAATAGAAGAAGATAAAATAATTGAAGAAGCACTCAAAGAACAACTAGAAGAAAAGGACAAGAACATTGGAAATTTGGAAGCAAAGATTGTCACATTAAGAAAGGTTATTCAAAATAAAAATATGCAGAATAGCTCAAAAGTTTTGGATGACATTATTAACTCATCTTGACAAGTCCGTACTTGGATACAATCAGACAGAAAAGGGATCTAACTCCAAAACAATAGAGTAAGAAACATATCCAAAAAGCTATGCAGAAACTGTCATTGTTTCATGGAAACCTACACAGGGGATCTAGCTAAAGCAAGTACAAACAAAGCTTATCAAGAAAATAAGAGATATTCAATATGGAAGAATGAGAAAATATATTCACACTACTCCAATGAGTTGATGATTGATACATATATCATGATCAATATGATACAATGAATGAGTGGAATACACTCATATATAGGGCAAAGCATTCCATAATTAATAAAATCAATCAAGAAGTTAGCTTTCCTTAGGAATGCATGCATCCATAATAGTGATGGTAAAAATAGAAAGTCTAAAAATAGAACTAGTCAGATAACTCCCAATGAACTAGTGTGTCAAAAAAAGAAATTTCTCCAACAACCCCCCTGAACATCACTATGGAGTAAAAATGAGTCCCGACTACTAGGCCATTTCAGGTGCTCATGTACAATGCAACTAATGAACACTGAATAAAAGTGAAGAAATAGGGAAAACCACATGGGAACAAAACTCCCCCTCAAAAGATAATATATCAAAAGAAGAAAATAACAGCTGCTAGACAATTGTGTTCTTCACTACAAGATGATCCCGCAAAGTCTGAAACTTCTTCTCATTGAAAGTCTTCATGAATATGTAGAAATCTTATGGATCTGATGAAGTCCTTTGGCAACCTGTCAGGCCTTGTACTTCTTAATCCTATGGACCCATCTACACTTGAAAATATTCCTTTCTGGTGGACGTGGAACCAGATTCCAAGCCTGGTTCTGTAGGAGTGATTCATACTCCTTCTGCATGGCTTCTTGCGATAATGGATTTTCCACAACCCTATTGTAGTTTTGTGGATCAGTATATTGAACCATATAACAATGCATAGGCATCGTAGGTTCTAAAGATGAAAATACATGAGAAGGATTCTCATGTTGAGATCAAGTCCTCCTCGAATCCAATGGATTCCCTGCAAGGTTGTCTGCTTCCTAAAGTGTGGTATGTGCCTTCTTGGGCATCTGCTGAAGCTTCGGCGCTGACTTATTATCTGGATGTACTACCTTCTTATTTCCATGTATAGAATCTAAGTGTATGGAATCATATTTGATGTCTAAAACTGATGGAAGAACAAGAGTATATGCATGTTGCACTGGAGGTGCATGCAAAGTACTCTCCTTATTTGTAAGTAGAATAGAGGAGTCATCGTCAGAAAACTTAGTGAATTTATACAACCTTGACTTGTGATCCACCTCACCAATTGCAATGATGGAATTGTCATGCATGTCAATTACTGAAACTTAATCTGATGTAAATTCAACCCTTTTAACTTTCTGAACGATCTGATAAACTGAGAGAAGATTCATAGAAATCTTTGGAACATGTAAAACATTCTCAAAATTGCCATTGTGGAGTTCCACTCTCCCTTCTCCTGCTACTGCTACTGGAGTATCATCCCCCATGAGAATAGGGGGTCTTGAGCATGGACTCAAGGAAGAGAAAACTTCCTCTTTTGTTTCCATATGATGGGTTGCACCAGAATCTATAATCCATGAATCAAATGAGGAATTAATTGCAACAAAAGCATGATGATTACCTTTCTTAGGAGTAGGATCTTCTTCCTTCTGCTTCTTGACTCCCTCTGGAATGAAGTTTCCAAGGTTGTTCTGCTGAAGTGCATGTGCCATAAGATCAATATGTTTCTTCATGCATATGGATTCTTTATGATTCGGTTTATTGTAGTAAGTGCACTGCTTTCCCTTCTTATTCTTCTTGGAATCTAAAGAGTCTTTGGAACCTGAAGAATCATTAAAGGATTTGAAATATCCCTCCTTACTATTCTATTTGAATGACCCTTTTCCATCCTGCATGGTGAGTGCATGTGCTTTTGGATATTTCATGAGGCCCATATGTATGAGTTTTGTCTGCACTTGTGTAAGAGACTCAATGAACTGAGCCAACGTAGGCATTTTCCAATTTTTTCCAAAAAGACATCTGCCAGAATGGAAATTGGAAACATATACATTGTATTATGGTCCTAGCTTGGCCAAGATTGTTAGAATAAGTTGTTTCTCTTGTGTAGACTTATCAATACCACATTCACCCAAGCTTAATAGCAAAGATTTAAATTTAGTAAAAAAAACGTGTATATTATCAAAACTTTTAGGGTCTAAGGTATTCAACTCTACCTCAGGCATATGACCTCGCATCTCATCCTGCTTTCCAAAGAGTCCTTCCAAGGTGGTTCAGATCTCATTTGGAGTCTTGCATGTGGCAACATGAAACCACAAATCAGTGGATATTAACTCAAGAAGTAGTCATGTGGCCTCATTCTTACGGTTCACCCATCTCATCTTCTCAATCGATGATATAGGTTATGTTTCTGTCGCCATCGTCAAATTATACAATCATTTCCTTCTAGGTTGGAATTTTGCCTTCAGATTCCAATCAAAATAATTTTATTGTGTGAGGATTACCACCAAGTTTGGTTGTATAATAATTGTCATATCTGTCTCTCCCACTGATTCCAAGAACACCTAAAAATTTACTCTCAATCTGCAAGTGAAAAATTAAGAAATTAAAAATTCATATCAGTTTCAGGAGATGATATTGTGACTTACTTTCTGGGCAAACGACGAGGAATCTCACCAAACGGTTGAAAACCCACTTCCAAAATGGGCTGATTTACTTTCATGGAGGGTTGTTTCCTCAAAAACATAATATTTTGGGAGGAATAATTGCTGAAAGTTATGACCACAGATTTAGCTCGTCGAAACCCCGATTTTATTTATTCTTTGGCTTGTCTGTCTTGCTCCAAGAAGCATAGCTCTGATACCATGTCAGTGTTTCAGGGAAACTTGAATAAGAGATCTAGATAAATCAAGTACAAACAAAACTTATCAAGAAAATAAGAGAGATTCAATATGGAAGAATGAGAAAATATATTCACACTACTCCAATGAGTTGATGATTGATACATAGATCATGATCAATATGATACAATGAATGAGTGGAATACACTCATATATAGGGAAAAGCATTCCATAATTAAGAAAATAAATTAAGTAGTTAGCTTTCCTTAGGAATGCATGCATGCATAATAATGATGGTAAAAATATAAAGTCTAAAAAATAGAACTAGTCAGTTAACTCCCAATGAACTAGTGTTACTCCCACTGAACTAGTGTGTCAAAAATAGAAATTTCTCCAACAGAAACAATCAAAGGGGATAGGAATTTATACAAGGAATATTACAGGGACACTCCTCCACTGAGAAGATTCAGATTTCATAATCAACAACAGATAGATAGGCCTCAAGAAGAAGAAGGATTCATAAGAGCACCTCCTTTCAGAAGATCTTCAACTCCTAGGTATCAAACTATATTTTTTGGTTTATGTTATGCATGTAATAATTTTGGACATAAAGTTGTGAATTGCAGAGCTAAAAATAGGAACATAAACAACTTTGAAAGTCATACACAAAAGGGTTATCCAAGAAAGCCTAGTGAAACACAAAGAAAAAGTTACAACGGGTTTGAATCTTTGAGCACTGAAGTGGAATGTTACAAATGTAACAACTTTGGACACATGGAAAAACATTACAGAATGACAGTCCCTCCTAGAGAACCGCAACATAATAACAACAGTCATGGACAGGAACCTTAGAAAAGGACATGGATAAGAAAGGAGAATCAGTATAGCAATGAAGAATGCACACTCGCTCTACAAGCTAAGCAGAAGAAACGTGGTTAGTATGTTGACAGTGGTTGTTCAAAACACATGACATGTGATAGAGATAGGTTTCTTACATTAATAAAGGAAAGAGATGGATCGGTCTCCTTCGGAAATGATGATTCAACTAAAATCATTGAAAAATGTATAGTCAGAATTGGGAACAAGAATACAAAGGTAGAAAATGTTCTGCTAGTAGAAGATATGAAACATAATCTTCTAAGTGTGAGTCAAATGTGTGACCAAGGTCATAAAGCTACTTTCGATTAAAAAAAGTGTAAGATAAGAAAAGAAGGTTCAGGAAAATTGATTGCTACAGCTGCAAGAACTTCAAGCAACATATATGTGTTAAGTGAAATTGGAAATGAAAAGTGTTGTCTAGGAAAGGAAGATGAAAGTTGTCTATGGCACAAAAGAATGGGTCACATACATTTTGATAACCTTTTCAAAGTCATCAAAAGAGAAGCAGTGAGAGAAATTCACCAGATCACGAAACCAACCAACACTTTATGCAAGCATTGTCAACAAGGAAAGCAAACAAAGACCAGGTTCAAATCAAAGGAATATTCAACGACAAGACCACTGGAAATTGTACACACTGATCTAGTTGGAACAACTACAACAAAGGGTTTAAAAGGTGAGAAATACTTTATGTTATTAGTTGATGATTATACAAGAATGACTGTAGTTTTCTTTCTCAAGAATAAGTCAAAATATTTTGAAAACTTTAAGATCTACAAGGAAATGGTTGAAAATGAAATGGATTCAA
>SNQJ01S0168097.1:0-11071 GCA_010110895.2 Picea sitchensis
AGGCTCGGGTGACTTCTAATCCTAATTCCTCCATAACAGTTTTGGGCATGAGGTTGTGAGAAGCTCCTGAATCCATCAAGCAATTGTGCAGTACCTTATCATGTATGTTCAAGGAAGTGTAGAAGGGGGGGGATGAGTCATTCCTATCTTCTACCATAAGACCTAGGATAACTGTAGGCTTTTCATCTTGTAAATTGATGGAGTCTGTGGGAAGGCATGGGGTCTCAGACTGCAGAAGTTCAGAGAAGCATTTATTGAACCCTTCATGTTTAATTAATTCAATTAGAGGCACCGAGATCATGATCTTTTGAATCTCATGCTCGAAATTAAAGGAGGATGCAAGCTTTGGAATTTCTTTGATTTTGAGAGCATGACTCTAGACTATGGGGGAGAGGGGTTGGTGCTTCTTACCTCTGTGATTGTCTGCCATTTCATTAGCAGGCTTATCTTCTCCCCACTCAGGAATATCAGGTGTTGTTGTCCTCTTCTTAGACCTCATATTATATCTGCCTTGGTTGCCACAAGCCTTGTCACCTTTGCTCAGTTCATTTAGCTGACTGTCCATTAGGGACTCCTTGTATGATGATTGGGTCATATGAGGAAAATGAGGAGTGTCTCCAAAGCAATGGATTTCAGGATCCATCTCATCTGTTTCCCCTTCTTCTTCCTCAGCCACAAAATTGTTTTGAAAAGGGGCTTGAATTTTCTGGTCGTCTCTGTCTCTTTGCATAATCGGGGGAGTAATATTGTTTGGCCTCCTAAAACCTCCTTTGTTTTCAATGTTCTGAGGGCCCTTGTATGCTTTCCTCCTCTCCACCTTCATTCTTTCCATCTCTGTGGATAGAGACTTCACCATCTTGGTTAGTTCATCTACTTGAGGGTGGGGTACTGATGGGCCAGAGGTTGAGGCTGTGGCTCTTCCCTTCCTGTTGCCCGCGTCAGCCTTGTTCCTCAGTCTGTCAGTTGCTAATACATTGGATTCCACTTTTATGGTTGTGTCTTTCATTTGAGATAAGGAGGCGGCTCTTCTTTCTCTCAATAAAAGATAGAAATCAGAGCCAAATGCACTAGCATAGGACATCTTGGCCGAGGCTTCTGATGGATTTATTTCATCAGGGATCTTATTGTACATCTTATTGATTTTTTTGGAGAAGTCAGAGACATACGCTCCTTCCATATTCTTCAAAGACCTGAACTTGGTCATATAATACATGAAATCCTTTTTATCTCCCCACTGCCTCAGGAAATCATTATCCAGGGCTTCAATTCCAGCAATAGATCCAGGAGCTAGTCCTCTAAACCATTTCCTTACCTCACCATCCAGGCTCTAGACAAAAACCCTCATCCAGACATCTTCATCTCCAATGTTCAGGTTGTCTGCATAACTGTAGAAAGCAGCTAGGTGTTCTTCTGCAGTTATGTCCCCTTCCCCGGTGAACTTGGGCATATATTTCAAGTAATCTCCAGTAGGGAAAGGATTCATGGGATGGGGTAAGATCAAGGGAGCATACCTAGCAGCAACTATGGCATCCATTCTATTCAGAGGGGGATTAGCACCAGCCATAGGAGAAGTTTACAAAGGCCGATTAGAACAGAATGAATATCACAGTGATCCAACCTACATCATCTTATGATAATCACGCTCGACTAGATCCTCCAATTCCGAGATGCTCTAATACAATATAAACAAAGATATTGAAGGAAACTGACATTCATCAGGCAAGAAGTCTCAAAAGTCCAGAAATAACTATAACACAATGCTTCATTCAAGATTTTACAACCGAGAGCTCTTCTCAACCATTGATCCCATTTAAAATAGAAAGACTAAGCCTATATACTCAGAAAAATTTGCTTAGCAGCAGTGTCTCAGGACCTTCAATGGGTTTTGTCTCCTCAATCAAATCTGTCCTCTGTTCCCCTGTCATATGCCTCTTTAATTCAGCATGGCTCGCGCCAGGGGGTAGTTGAGCCCTTTGAATGTTGAATTGGCGTGTGTAGGCTCCTCTGGCAAGTTGGAGACTCGGTGTGGCTTTCCTGAAGAGAACCGGTACAAGGGACCCTCCTGGGTAAACTTCAGCCGGGACCTCCATACTCTGTAATAAATGGGTGATGTGAGGTTTCACCCACCCTCTTTCTCCTTTATCCATTCTGAACAGGTACCAGGATCCCAATCACATCGAGCTGGAGTCGGCAGAGCACAGTGCCCCCCTTCTGAGACTTAATTCGGAACCTTTGGCCAAATGAAAATGAAAGCGCCCCTCTTCCAGACCTCCTTCTTGATGACTAGGTGCTAAAACCATGGGCTCGACTCTGGGCGCTTTCGGAGCTTCAGGATTCAGGGTTTCGTGAGGTGAAGCGATGAGGAGATCTTACTACGCAAAATCTCAAACGCCGACACGGCATAGATACATGCCGTGCGTCCTTCAGATGGACAGCCCAGATACTATTTACTATTATAAAGGGGCTGTCCCCCTTTCACCCGCTCACTTGATATGACCTGGTGCTGAGACCCTGGGCTCGGCACCAAAAGCGCTTTCGTCGTTTCACTGATCGACACTTCCAAGTGCAATGAGCAGAGAGGTCCCTGTTCCCCGAAACCCTAATCCTCGATATGCCGATAGGCTGACACCTGTCCCAATTTGATTGGACGACCCAAGTCTGCTTTGAACCATTGGAGCCCCCTCTTGCTAAATCCCAGGCAACTTGACAACCCTGAAAACCCGATGACTATCGATTTGCTTTGTGGATGGTTCTCGACCACTGAAGACAAAACTTTGCTCGCTCACTTGCTTGGGGGGGCTGAAATGAGGCTTTCTGCATTGTGTTCGGGCATTTCTCATGCGATTCACTGACTAGAAGGCCCCTCGTGCCCCGGACAAGAAATGTTACTAACACATTCTGATTTGGAATCTTTCATTTTATATAATGTTGGTGACTTGGATAGTCAAATTGTGCAATTAGAAGATGATGCATCTAGCCTGGAGGAAAATCAAGTAATCACTTAGGAAAGTAAAATGGTGACAACAGAAACTAATGAACCAACATAAACTTTCTCGAGTATTGATTTTGATGGAGATGTTAGCAAAGGAGTTGGAGCTAGGGTGTGGATTCATAATCATAAAGCGAGGTATTCAGAAATCCACTCTTATAAATTAATATTCCAGTGTACCAATAACATATCTGAGTATGAAGCATTGATGCTCAACCTGAAGTTGTTGAAGAAACTTGGTGCCAAAAATATTATGGTAAGAGGCCATTATGAACTTGTCATTAAACAAATCAAAGGTGAGTATTATGCCAAACATCCTAGACTCAGAGATTATAGAAATGTGTTTTTGGATTTTCTACAATGTTTCACTGAAATTGACTTGCATGCAATTCCCATAGGCCAAAAAATACTTACAGATGGGCTGGCTACTTTAGCAGTGATATGTAAAATACGTTTCCATCTAAATCACCAATACAAAGTAGAGGTGAAATGTATACCGACTGTCCCAGACAATATTGTTGGGTATGTGTTATAATATTTGCATGAGTAGTAGAGTTTGAGCATCTGTGTTGCGTGCACAGGGGGGTTAGAGGGGGGGATGCTAGGCCCCCCATGCAAAGGTTCAGGGGAAGCAGCCCTAAATTTTTATTTTTTTTCATCGGGACGGCATTATATTTAGGTGGTTTTTCAGCACATGGTTTCTTTGCCGATGGTTTTCTCATTTCGGTTAAGGAATTAGGGTTTTGGACTAATCCAGGTCACTGGGTTAGGGTTTTGGATGCCACTGGATCTTATATGTATTTTGTATTATAAACATTGTAACACAATGAATGAATATAGAATATGATGGTTTTCCTGGTTTGGGTTTCCAGGGGAAAAATATCTGTGTTATGTTTTATTTTCCATTGTATCTTTTCTGTTCTTTTCTGAATATCTGTTTGCAGTAGATATTGTACAAGGTTAGAATTTACAAATATCAGGTACTGGCAAGTGTTTGGAAATGATGAGCAAATTGATGATTTCCTGCGGTCTAAAAAATGATTTTGAGTGTACAAACATTGATGAAGATAGTGATGATAGTGTAAATAAACAAGATTTAGGTGATGATAATGTAAATAAACTAGATTTAGATGACGACAGTGTAAATAAACTAAATTCAAAAGAAATAAATGAAAAAGATGATATTTTGCAATTGAAAAATAATATTTTACTTAGAGGGTTGGTTCCTTTAGAAGAACTATTTGATTTCAATGATGTATCAAAAAATCCAAAAACTAAACCTAGTGGAAAAGAGGTTGAGGAATGTTTACATAGGAACATATGAAAAAACAAAACTGATCAAGCTATCCAAATTTTTACCTCCTGAGCAAAAACAAAAATATATTGAGTTGTTCAAAGAATTTATAGATGTCTTTGCTTGGAGCTATGAGGATTTGAAGTCTTATGAGACTAGCATCATGCAACACAAGATCCCTATAAAATAAGAACATAAAACATTCAAGAAAAAACTTAGGAGAATCAACCCAAAGTTAATGTCTCTGATAGAAAAAGAAATAAAGAAAATGTATGATGCAAAAATAATAGTCCCCTTAAGATTTTCAAAATGGGTTTCAAATCTTGTTCCTACTAGAAAGAAAACTGGAGAAATCAGGCTCTACATTGATTTCACGAACCTCAACAAGGTTTCCCTTAAAGACAACTATCATCTTCCCAAAATGGATCACATCTTATAGAAGGTAGTTGGATCCAGTAGGATCTCTTTGCTAGATGGTTTTTCTATCTATAACCAAGTCCTTGTCCACCCTAATGATGAGGAAAAAACAACTTTCACTACACTGTGGGGAGCTTTCATGTATGTGAAAATTCCCTTTGGTTTTGTTGGCTACATAAATCACTCCTAGATTGCAGCAGGAGTAAGCCTGAGGCCCATCAGTTTATGTCATGATTTGTTAAAAAAGGGGTGATCGAATGGAAGTAAACTTGGATCAATATCACTCACTCAGAAAACTGGGTTGGAACAACAAGGACATGCGAGGTCTTGATTTAACTTAGGTCAGTAAATTTGCATAATGGTGGGTAAGTGAAAGAAAATAAAGGGGAAAATTCTCAAATATGAGATCCTCTCAGAACAGAGAAACTTCAAAGTAAACCTCAAACGTTGTGAAACTAATACAATCAAACATGCATTATATAGTTACAGCAACACCCGACTAGATCATCCATACCCAGGCTTTCAGATTCAGAGGAACGAGGAAAGGAGGAGGTTGGATGCCATTAAACAAGAAATCTCAAAATATCATTTGTATAACCAAAGAACTAGAGGCTTTGTTAAATATTTACAGTCGGGAGCTTAGCTCTACCATCGATCCTTACCAAAATAAAAAACCTGAGTATATATACTAAGAGTAATTATCTCTCTTGGCGGCAAGAGGGTAGGTGAGACATTAAAGTCTAACTTAGTGTGCGTAGGTTATTCTAATCATTCGAGGACATCAGATCGGCATGGCTCTTTTGAGAAAACCTGCACACATGACGATCTTGGGCAGACTTCCTACCAACACCTCCATGCCCTGCATTCATGGCTTGATCTAAGGTCTCAACCACCTGGTCAATATTCATTAACTGCCTTTTCCATGGAGGGTGGCCAAGACTGAAAACATAAAGGAGTGACCCCTTTGTCCTTTGAACTCTCGGTAGCCAGAATGCTGAAATGGCTCCCGGACACTTTTACAGTTCACGTTTCAGGTTTCGGGGTTTCCTGATGCAGTGGAAGAGAACATCCCTTCATCCTTTGAATTCCCGGTGGATGAAATGCCAAAATGGATCCCAGGCACCTTTACATTTCACGTTTCGGGTTTTGGGGATTCCCGATGCAGTGGAAGAAAGCACCCCTTGTCTCTTGAACTCCTGGTAGCCGAAATGTCGAAATGGCTTTCGGGCACTTTTACAGTTCGCATTTCGGGTTTCAGGGTTTCCCGATGTAGTGGAAGAGAACAACCCTTCTTCCTTTGAAGTCCCGGTGGCCGAAATGTCGAAATGGCTCCCGGGCACTTTTACATTTCACGTTTTGGCTTTCAGGAATTCCCGATGCAGTGGAAAAAAGCACCCCTTGTATCTTGAAATTCCGGTAGCCAGAATGTCAAAATGGCTTTTGGGCTCTTTTACATTTTGCGCTTTGGGTTTCAAGGTTTCGAAATGTAGTGGTAGAAAGCACCCCTTGTCTCTTGAACTCCTCATAGCTGGAATGCCGAAATGGATTTTGGGTGCTTTTACATTTCATTCTTCGGGTTTCAGGGTTTCGAAATGCAGTGGAAGAAAGCACCCCTTGTCTCTTGAACTCCTGGTAGCCAGAATGCCAAAATGGATTGTGGGTAGATTTTACATTTCGCGTTTTAGGTTTCTGGGATTCCCAATGCAGTGGAAGAGCGACTCCCTTGTCTCCTGAACTCCTGGTAGCCGAAATGTTGAAATGGCTCCCAGGCACTTTTACAGTTCATGTTTCGGGTTTTGGGGTTTTGCGATGCAGTGGAAGAGAACAACCCTTCGTCCTTTGAAGTCCTGGTAGCCGAAAAGCCGAAATATCTCATCATTTCACAACTTTGGTGATAAGAAATGGGCCCATGCACTATACCTCGTGTAATTCTGTGACTCAATGCTACCCGATGATCGTCGATATGCTCCATCTGTGGATCCTCGCTGCTGAAAACAACATCCCACTCGCTTGATCGTAGGCCCAAAATGGACTTCTTCTTTGTGTTGTGTTTGGCGCTCATGACTTTGCGAGAATTGGTGCTAACATTAGGCTCCATGGGGGATAGAGTCATCCCTGCGATGCTCTAAGAACTTCTTCTACAATTCTAATTGCCTTCTGTTGGGTTATGGAGTCATTTATTAAGCCGAAAATAAACAAAAAAACAATAAAGACAATATTTACAAAACAAAGAAGTTGTCTAAGGATCAAACAAACCATTTCTTCAAGAAATTCCCATTTACTAGGCCTCTAAAGACTTCTTCACCCTCCAAATCCTACAACCTGTACGTGTTATTTAAGAATACTTCAAAGATTTTGAAGGGCCTGATCCAGAGGGCATCAAACTTGTTGTGTTTTCCCCTATCCTGCCTAGGTGCATCTCATTTAAGCACCAAATCTCTCGGCTCGAATTCCTCCTTCCTAACCTTCCTATCAAAAGCCTGCTTGATCTTCTACTGATGACTGTTAGCTAAGTCCATTAACTACTCCTTGATCTATTACAGTTCCACCACTTGATGAATCCTTCTGACTATATGGTCTAGCTCTCCTTCATGGTCTTGAAAGAATTTTGCTACAGGTAAAGCGAGCTACATGGGAAAAACAACCTCCATCCCATAAACAAGTCAAAAAGGTGAGGTTCCCAGGGACTTCTTTGTTGTCACTCGATCGACCCATAGAGCAAACTTGAGCTTTGAATCCTAGGCCCTCTTTTATTGTCTTCTAATAACCTTTTAATGAGTTTGATTAGACTTTTATTGGAAGATTTTCCCAGTCCATTTCCTTGAGGATAATAGGGAGTGGAGTGAATTAGTGAAATCTTGAACTACTCACAGAACTTAACTAGAGGCTCAGACTTGAAAGAAGTGGCATTATCAGTGACAATTCTATTGGGACAGCCAAATCTGGCTATGATATCCTCCAAGAAGCTGATAATTACCTTGTGTGAAGCACTCCTGGTGGGGGCAACTTCTATCCACTTGGTGAAATAGTCTGTTGTAGTCAGGATCCATCTGTGTTGACCACTTGAAGGAGGATGAATTTCTCCAATGAAGTCCAACCCCCACTGTTGAAAGGGTGTTGAAGCTACTACAGGCTTTAGTAGCAGAGATTTGAGTTGCTGCTTTCCTAAGAACCTTTGGCATTTGATGCAAGCTCTGACCTCCCTGCAGACATCAGTGAATAAGGTGGGATAATAGTACCCATCCCTGAGAATTTTGTGGGTTGTGGTCTTCCAGAAATGATGACCTCCACAAAGGCCACTATGGAAATCAAACATAACTTTATGGGCTTCTTGTGGGTTCAGACACCTCAGAAACACCCCTAGAGGATCTCTCCAGTACAAGGCTTGGTTAATAAGGAAATATCTGACCGCCTTGAGCTTTAAATCTCTTGCCTTTCTTTTTCAAATCCCATCAGGAGGCTTTAATTCTTGCTGAAAGTACAAAATGTCTCTGTACCAGTTGCATTCTACTAGTGATAAGTCACCTTGAAATATTTTTGTAGGTGACTCAAATTGTTGATTTCCTGAGAAAGCATTGATGAAGCTAACCCCCAAGGCCTTGCAATTGGATTTAGCCAGTAGCTTGGCTAAACCCTTCCCTTTTATCAACTTGGTGGGCTTTATCTCTAGGTCAAACTCCAGGATCTTGGCAATCCATTTACCTCTTCTCCCATATATGTCAGGTTGTATAAGGATGTCCTTCACAGAGGCTAAAGGAACGTATGCAGTCACTTTTGAGTGCAAGACATAGACTCTGAAAGCTTTGAGATCTTTCACCAAGGCATAGGCCTACTTCTCCATGATCTCATACCTTAGTTTTGCATCTCTCAATGCCTTACTGAAGAAGGAAATGGGTTGCTCTCACCCTTCCTTATTTTTCTTCAATAAGACCGCTGCTACTGTATCAAAAGAAGCAAAAGAAAAAATTAGGAAATCCTTAGAATAATCAGGACTGATCAGCACAGGTGCCTCAGTCAATGCCCTTTTTATTTGGATAAAAGATTCCCTGGATTCAACAGTCCATTTTACTTCGTTTCCCTTTCTGAGCATGGTTGTGATGTGTTTCACCAACTCAACAAAATTTGAGATGAACCTCCTCAAAAAGGTAATCTACCTTAAGAAATCCTGAACTTCCTTTCTAGACCTGGGAAGTGACAGGGTCTGAATTGCCTCTACTCTGCTAGGATCAATTCTCACTCCCTCTGCTGATACTATATGGCCTAACATTTTCCCCTCCTTCATAGCAAACAAATATTTCTTGGGATTTAAGGAAAGGCCAAACCTCCATCACTTCAAGAAAAATTTCCTCAAGTGACAGTAGTGCCCTTTGTCGGACCTGGAGAAGACTGTAATGTCATCCAGATAGATCACCACAAATTGATCTTTCTCCCCAATGAATGATATGTCCATGGTTCGCTGAAATGTTGCTCCTGCATTCATTAGTCCAAAAGGCATTTTGGCATACATGAATGTCCCCCAAGGAGTGGTGAAGGTTGTCTTTTCTCTGTCCTCAAGAATGACTGATATCTGATTATAGCCAGAAAAATTATCAATCATGGATATCCTAGATGCACCAGTTACCCTCTGCAATGTGTGTTCCATGTCGGGCAAAGGATAGTTGTCTTTCTTTGAGCACCTGTTCAAGTTCCTAAAATTGACACAGAGCCTGATTTCTCCAATTTTCTTCCTCACAAGAACCAGATTGGTCACCCACTCAAAATATCTCAAGGGGACAATGATTTGAGCATCTAACAACTTCTTCACTTCTCTCTCCATGACAGGCAGCAACATGGGATTTATTTGTCTTATCTTCTGCCTGAATGGCTTAGCCTCTTCCTTCAGTGGGATCTTCTGTTCAATGATAGACATGTCATATGTCTTGAGGTCTTCATACGTCCACGCAAACACATTAGAAAATTCTTGTAATAACTTAGTATACTCAGCCCTCTGTTCTTTGGTCAAACTGCTTGACAACTTGACAAACTTAGGCTCCTCCTGTGTATCGATATTGCACTCTGTTGTATCATCATCTGCATTTGAAACCCTACCCTTTACTACCACATCATTCCCATCGAATAGTCTTTCTAAAGGGACTAGTCCCTTCAGAATGTGATTTCTAGGTAGGTGAATAATATGGTGATTAGCAATTTTATTTAAAAATACTTCAGGGTGAGGGTGACTTTCAATATCAGGCTCTTGATCAATGTGCAATGTAGAAAATTCGTCGATGGACTGAAGAAATTTTTCAATTTCAAGATCGACTTCGAATACCTTCCAATGCTTGATATTGTCTGGAACAGATGGCCTGTATCTTATCTCGACCCCATATTTGATCTTAGGTAGCAAAGGGATCCTGAACAGACTAGCTGAGACAACTAAGGAATTGGGCAAAGTATTTTCCTCTCTAGGAATAAAAGAAATGTTGAAAGCTGAGAAGAAATTATCAATCAGGTCCCACACCTCATTTCTGTAACCCCTGAGCCAAGGATTCTTAGCCCGATAAGTATTCCTAACTTGCTGGATTATCAACTCAGCATCTCTGAACACTGTTAGGTCCTCAATTCCCCTTTCCTTTGCAACCCTCATACCCAGAACAAGAGCTTCATATTTTTCCACATTATTGGTAGCTTCAAATTCTAGCTTGTATGACAAGGATATGGTTTCCTACCAAGGGGACACAAGAACCACTCCAGCGCCAGTGCCTTCGCTAGAAGAAGCTCTGTCGAAGAACATTTTCCAAACATAGGTGGTTGGAGGAGGTGTCTCGTGATTAAATATGGGTTTCTTTCTAATTTGAAAAGGGGCTTCAGGAGTCTCAGTGATCTGCAATAAACTAGACCCCAAATCAGTGTCAAGTGAAAAGATGGGGTGATTAGTGGGGTTTTCTTTGTCACTAACAATGTAGGCCAGCTGATCTTATCTATACAACCTCCTATATTCCCCTCCAAAGAATGGAATGGTGGCATATGTGAGATCCATCTATAATGTTCCTCCAAGTTTTCTAATCCAAGATCTTGACAAAAACATGCCGAACTTCAGGGGAACATCATATACTATAATGTCCATGACCGCACTCTTCATTGGTAGCTGAAATAAAGAGACCACCAAGTCTTTGATGACTCCAAGGCATTTCACCCTCCTTGAATCAAAAGAGTACAAATCGTGATAAGCCTTTGTCACTTCCAGTTCCAATTCTTCCATGACTATTTTGGGCATAAGGTTGTGGGAAGCTCCTGAATCCATGAGGCAATTATGCAGCACCTTATCATGTATGTTCAGGGATGTGTAGAAGGGAGGGGATGAATCATCTCTGTCTTCTACCATGGGACCT
>SNQJ01S0168099.1:7327-20818 GCA_010110895.2 Picea sitchensis
AATACTACCATATTGATAACTATGAAGACCAATACACGAGATGGACCACCCTGCAGAAAAAGAAGAGACAAATAGTGCCAGAGTTCACAAATACTTTCCATACCTTGCACACCAAGCTGGGTATCAAAGACTTTGAGCGACATCTGGTTCTGAAATATCGTGGGGCTCTACATAGGTACATCCAAACCAAAATGGATTTCCTAAACATATCATCATTGGGATGTAACACATCCACAGTAGGGACTCAAATTTTCTCTCTTCTTAGGAGAATCAATACCCTCATTCGGGGTATCTATTATATTCTTCTCTTCCAGAGCTTTCCAGCCACAATCTCCATGCTCCAAAACGAGCTCAGAGATGAGATATATCCTCTCCCAAGTTCTTTGGGTTCTTTCATCCCCCTATACTTGCATATGACTATGGGTTATGACTAGGCACCAAGACGACCACCACGTGAATCCTCCAGAGTGGAAAACCTCCGAAGTTCACGATCCAACGTTGCATGTCCTTAGGGATTTCGACGGTCCTAATTTACTTCGGGACTTCAGAGTTCAAGAGTTTCAAACATTCCTACACCTTTTTCCTCCGAAGTAATCTGTACCCGGAGGTACAAATCGAGCGCCACACGTCCCTCATGATCGACAATTATGAAATTATTTAGGACTTCAGTGTTCGGAAGTTCTGAGCACTCCAACTCTTTTTCCTCCGAAGTACTCCATACCCAAAGTTCCAGATCAGGTGCCATGTGTCCATCTAAATCAACGACTTGGATCCACTTCAGGACTTCGGTGTTCAGGAGTCCCGGACGCTCACACCACCTTTTCTCCCGGAGTGTTTTCTTCCAAAGTTAAGGATCGTGTGCCACACGTCCCTTTCATTTGACAGTGGGGATCCACTTCGAGCGTCCCTCTACTTCGCGTGTCTTTCTCCCCACTTCTAAAGTACGCGATCTACTGACGTGTGTCTCCTGCAGATTGACGACTATGAATTACTTCGGCTCTTTGGGCTTCAAGAGTTTCAACCTCTCCCCACTCGCTTTCTCCCATAGTGATTTCACCCAAAGTCGACGAAATGTCGACATGTGTCTCTCTCTAATCGATGGTCACGATTTACTTTGGAAGTTCTCAACTCGTGTGACCCCACTTTCCTCCAAAGTGGCTATCTCCCGAAATGGAAGATCTGTTGACACTTGTCCTCAGTTGACAGATGACTCAGATGAACCCTGCCTCTCTAGCCTTTGGGAGTTTTTGTTCAACACATCCCCTATTCTCCCGAAGTGATTTCACCCGAAGTGTTGGATTTGATGACACATGTCCCTTTAGCTTGGACAACTCAGATCTGCTTCGACTCTTCGACTCGTAACTTCCATTCAAGGGTCCTTTGGATCCCAGTGTGTGCCACTACGAGAGGGAAACCTGGAAACCCCGTCACTTGATGCATGGGCTCCCACAAGATCTTGATGTTGATACTCACGTCCCCACGATCGAATGATCAAGAGGGATCCCAAAGGATTCTTAAATCCATGGTGCACATCATGTTCGATACTTCAGGGGTTTTGGTGCTACCAAACCTCTGTCCTCCCAAAGTGGTCAACGTCGGAATGACTATATCGTATATCTAATGGTCAGGATAGTTCTGGGGCATCGTCAGATCTATGACCCAGATTAACTTCGAGACTTTGGGGGTTTCACCTCCTGTGCAAGGAATATGCTCAATTCGTCAGACCCGCAAAGTCTGAAGGGTTCTAAGGTGTAACACCCACATTATTTCTCCAGATCTGACGATCGTAAAGAACTTCGGCTTCTCCCAAAATAATCTCATCCATTCGTCTTCCAAATGAAAGGATCTCTCCTTTCAAGACTTAAATCTCGCTATCCTATCTGAGCTTTTACATCTCCTTAAGTACCTAGGTAATTTGCGCTAATTCTCCTGAACTTAACACTTACAGAAATCCTTCGCGCACCTCTTTCATTCATCTACCAACTCTAGAACAAAAGGGGTTCTCGATCCCTGCACACCTCGCAGAGGTTCTGTGCACACATGCACTACCTCTCCTGAGTTTGGACCGATCCCTTCCTTTAGAAAGATTGGGAGTGTCGGCATGCACACGTGATATACCCAAAGTCAACGAATTCACAGTTCATTTTTTTTAACTGGAGCCACCACAAGGTTAGGAATTTACGTGTACAGACCAGAGAATTTCTTATTTTCTTAAATACACAATTAGGCATAATTGAAGGGATACAGTATAACCATTAAGAAAACATGTCCATCCCTACAACATTCATAGAAATATCCAACCTTAATTCACAATTACCACTTAAATACACAGGATATAAGATTACTTATCTGTTACAGGTTGTAGCCAACTAATTGACCGTAAGTGTTCTTCCTTCCACCCAACCATAGGCATCAGAGGCATTCATTCTTAGCGCTTTGGCCACCCCCATTCCAAGCCATGATATCACCAGGGAATTTATGCGAATTCTCATAGATCCTTTCTCTTTCGCATCTTCTGTGAGGTTTATCAGATGCTTCCTCAGCATCAAGCCCGCAACCTTCTACTCAGATCTCGTTCTCTACATACTCTCATAGATCTCTCTCTCTCTGTCACGGCCTCGAAGAGGTTTATCATATGCTTTATCCACATCAAACTCATGGCCTTCGACTTGTTCTCTGCTTGTGAGTGTTCCTCCTGTTCTCCATTCTTCTCTTTATTTTCTCTGGCGTGCCTTGCACACACATCCCTCCTATCTTGTTCCTTCTGTCAGAAGGAAACCCGAGTCCATTTGGGTCTGCCGGACTCTGTGGTACTTTGGGCTGACCTTCTACAGCTATACCATGCTTCCATTCATGTGGGTGGTTGAGGGTTCAACCATCGGTCCTTTTCTTATTAATTGTTCTCTTATCGTTTGCACATTCATTCCTCTAGTGATATCATGGCTAGTACTTTCAAGGCTTCACCCCCACAATTAGTTATTGGCAATTAAACAATAATACATTTACAATGTTCCCATGCCACATCATGGTAATCCTAATGAACGATTAATTACAAGATGGGGGAAACAAGGGTGTTACATGGGAGTTGCCTATCGATATGCTGTCAAAATCGAGCAGAAATTTAGGCACCAAAACAAATGGGAGTTCAGGTATGAAAATACACAAAAACCAAAGCATGATAGAGACAACGGTAACCAACAACCTCCAAACAACCAGTCCAAAGCACAGGAAAAGAAGGGTAAAGGAAATATGAAGAATGACAATGGGAAGTGGTGCGACTTCCAAAAAATCCCCTGGAAAAACATCGATGAATGTCACTCAAAATAGTCATTGGTGGCCTAGGTCAAAGACAAGGAGAAAAACCTTGATTCATAATATGATCCATAAAATATTGAAAACAGATAGATCATCGACGCAGACCCCACTTCTATTGTTGTGATAGCAACAATTCAACTAGAAGAACCAGTAGATCCTAAAGAGGGGGAGTGCCTCTTCCATTCACATATGTGGGTGAAGGAGACCTCGTTGCATTTAATTATTGATAGAGACATACAGAAGAACCTCATCTCATCCGAGGTCCTCAAATGGTTTGGGTTGTTGACAACACCATACCCGCAACCATACAACATCGAGTGGCTTAACCGCGGATGAGATCTCTGCGTCAACCGACAGTGCCACCTATCCTATGGCATCCATCCCTTCAAGGATGAGGTAGTGTGTGATGTTTCCCCTCTTGATGTATGTGATGTTTTTTTAGGCCAACCATATATGTAGAAACCCCATGTTGTTTATGAATCTCGACCCCGTAGTGTCATTATTACTCCGTGGGTCAGCTCTATAGGATACCAAAGGTAGTTCTGACTATTGTTCCACCAAAAAAATGCTGCAAGGTAATCTCTCATACTGCAAAATTCATCCTTTTCATAGTTTGTTCAAAAGATGCACACAAAGCCACTACAACCACTACAACATCAAC
The DNA here is from genome assembly GCA_010110895.2 of Picea sitchensis. Taxonomy (NCBI): domain Eukaryota; kingdom Viridiplantae; phylum Streptophyta; class Pinopsida; order Pinales; family Pinaceae; genus Picea; species Picea sitchensis. The sequence goes on from SNQJ01S0168099.1 coordinate 11,304, forward strand.
ACCTTCTATCCAGCAGAAGAAGATTGCAAAGAGAAAGAAGATATTGTTTCTTCACCTACGATGGTGCCTACACAATTCCCCATCAAGCCTAGAGATAACAGGTTGGTGGAACATATTCAACCCCGCCAACAACAAGTTCGTGACATCCTTCCATAGACCAAGAAATGCAAATTCTTCTACATGGCACACAACTCACCAAGATTCATATTTAGAAAATGCTTTCCCCTCTTCCCTGGGAACTCAACGCAATGGAGGCCATTGCTTCTTAAGGGGGGAGGATTGATCTAGGTGGATATTGGTGGCCACTCACCTGTTCCAAATTCCAACTGGATCATATTGACAGTCTTCAGTTCATCACGTTTCTCTGTAATGGGTAAATTTCTTTGTAATTATGGATTATGAAATTACTGGTTTGTCCTGAAGCCCTACACAACATCCAAGTGGATATTGGTGGCCTCCCACATATTCCAACTGGATTATTTTGGAATTTTTCATGTCAATACATCTTTATGTACTTCCAAGTCCATTTTAGGGATCTAAACAGTGTTTTATTGGATTTCAATAGTCAAGCCATAGACAAAGTTAGATTTTTATGACATAATGTGTAGTTTTCTAAAATTCCTTTCCAACAGACTATCACACTCCTAAAATGGATATCGTATGCAAAAGTTACGACCCCAGGAAGTTAATGTACTAAATTACCCCAATGGGGCCCAATGACTTTTGGCTCTTCATCTCCTAGGGTTAGGTTTTTGGATGTCTAGGGTTTTGGAATTCATGTTTGTCATAAAAAGTCCTTTAGAGCCTCATTGTAATCATCTTCTTGTGAATGAGCGTAGCCATCACATATCTTCTCAGAGATAATGCTGACACCATTCTAGCGAGTCTTGCACTCTGTATTTTTACAGTCTCTATACATTTATTTCATTTATAGAAATCATGTATTGTTGTATTTCTCTGTTTCTGGAAATTTTTATGTGTATCTCATTGTAATATCTCCGATTTCATTTCGTTCTGAAAATAATCCGGATCATTTTTCCCCCATGACTTTGGGTCATATCACAATAGAGCAAGACTGAATTAAGAAGATAGAACCTACCCTCATTTATATCAATGCATACAAGAAATAACTACTTTTTAAAAGAAGAGAGAGAAAGAAATAAGGAGAGGCCTCAGACATTGAATCCTTTGTTCAATGTCAATCCCCGCTTTTGCTTCTTGAAGTGCTCTTGATTTATGCCAGAACTAGCCTATAATAGGAAACCAAGAATAGGCTGCTACAAAGTAGTTATCATTCAAATAGCATATATCATGTGCATAAATTCAAGTATATATGAAAGACATTAACATATAACATTACAATAAACCAATAAAGACATGATAGGAGGGAGAGAGAACTCTTTTATTAACAACAATGTGAGAATTGTAGTTACAACCTGATTCAACCTTCGGTATTGGTTCGAAGCCAATTTCCCTAGGTTCATCCAAATACCTTCAAGCATCAACTCAGTGGTGAGTCTCTTTCTTGGATAACTTAACAGGGATAGGAACACACCCTGTAGTTATATAGAGAAGGAAGGAACAACATAAAAGGAGTTTCGAGGTATGGGATGCTACCCGGAGAATGAAAAGGTATATGAAATCTTGCTAAATTTTACTAGCATGATCTTGCACCTTAGTTCGTCTTCCTCATCCATACCACCAATGGTGCATTTATAACATCCTTGAGAGGTTAAGGAGGTTGAATTATGTTGGGTACAAGCTCATGGAGATTGGGAAATGATTCCAACTACAATCCCCACCCAAAAATGTGGAATTATTTTATTTTTCACATTTTTTGAGGGAATCTGCATGTTGCAAACTAGCAAGGCACATATTTCCATGTGTTGCACAAAGGAAACCCACTAATATAAGAAAAAATCACGCTTATTGAGTGACTTTGATGAGGGAAGTTGGGATTTTGATTAGCAATCTAGGGAAAAAGGTTGGGCCATGTCACAAATGCATAGATGTGGCAATTTGTGCTATAACAAATTCCCCCTAATGTGTGAGGTCAGAAGGGAAAGTGATGGATGAAATACATTATAAGTATGAGAGGCGAGGATGCAATGAAGTAATCCATGAATTTTCTTGAGACAACTATTTCAGAAATAGAGACCATCAGCCAATATCAAGTAATAGTATTCTCTTCCCAAGTCGGGCATACCCTTTCTCAAGAGTGGTGTAAGAATGGATGCCCAATCAAGTACACTGCAGATCCATGGTATATATAAAATTATGAATAATGACCATGGCCATGCACAATGCACAGTGGATTCATGTGATATATATAAAGTAGCAAGCATGGCCATTAAGATATCATAGTTATGGAGGCACAAGGCCTCCCAACATTTTTATGAAGTTTTTAATGATTTTGTCTCAATTTTTAAAGATTTGTTGTTTGGAAAAGACACTCCCCAGATGTCTAACTAGGAGAGTAAGTTCCTAGATAGGAAGGGGACACTAGAACAAATGGATAATTATAACAGTATAGGATTTTTGGTCCAAGAAAAATCCTTCCTTTCTTCTATGCCACATATCTAACAAATGTTTTTTTTAGAAATAGCAAGGAAGTACAACTACTGGTTTCATTTTTTCCATGAAAAGAGAAAAAAAAATTCTTACCTTTGCCTTGGAAAGTTGGGGATTTCATATTAAAAAATATGAACAAGATTGATGAATTCACGGGCCACTTCCAGAGCCTCAATTTAAAATATGCTGAAAAAGTAAAAGGGTTCGACCCTAGTGGTATTTTTGTAGAACCTCTATTGGATGTTGGTTTCAACAATTCTTTCATTAATGCTAGTCTGAATGAATATGGAGACAATGCTTATGGAACTCTTTCTCGTGACACCGATGACCTTGAAACGATACTCAACACCAATGAGTCATACAAACAGAGAGGAAAAGGTCCGGGTGAGAAAAGTGCCCAATCCCCGACTATCACTCCAAAGAGTACAACATCTCGGAGCAACGCTCCAACGACCCACCAAATTAAGAAAGTAACCCATAGTTCTTTAGGCAGAGGAGGAGATAAGAACCCTCCTTACGAAAAAATGAAAGTTCTCATAAACTTCCCTTGAGGAAGAAAAGAAAAAAACATTGTGCAAGAAGAGGAGGGACCTCAAGGTGAAAGAGACATCCACGACCTCTTCCTAGAGGATATGGTCTTCCCTGCGTCTGAGTTTGTGATCTTGGTACTGCGGCTGGAATCGCCAGTACGTTCCTGATCCGGATTTAGGAGCAGAACGAACTTATTATAGACTGAATGCCATAAACACAGAGATAGGAATAATAACACAAATATTCAGTGAACAATATCTTCTATTAAATAATGAAATAGGCTGAAACTTTAAAACTGCAAAACTAAAACTTGCTTGAATGGTGGTAGCTATCTCTGAGAAGATATGTGGCTTCTACGTGCATCCGTATGAGAAGAATGAATTACAATGAGGCTCCATAGTCCCATTTTCATATTATTCATGAATTCCAAAACCCTATACATCCAAAAACCTAACCCTAGAAGGTGAAACGCCAAAAGTCATGTGGGTCCTATGGGTAAGTTGGTGTAATTTGGTACCTCAACTTCCTAGGGTCATAACTTTTTCATACGACCTCTGTTTTAGGCATGTGATAGCCCGTTGGAAAGTTCTTTCAAAGAAATACACATTTCTCATTCAGAATGTAACTCCATCTACAATCTGGCTATGGTGAGTTAAAAAACAATGTTTAGGGCCTCAAAACAACCCTACAAGTACAACAAGATGTGGTTATATGAAAACATCCAAAATAGGCCAGTAGTATTAGGAGAGAGGCCACCCATATCCACCTAGAGAATTTGTGAGGCTTCAAATAGACCCAGAAGTGTAGAATTCACAATTATAAAGTAGTACAGAAATATGTGCTGAACAAAAAATGGACATGAGGAGCTAATTGGAATAGGTGGGTGGCCACCAATATCCATATGGATCAATCCTCCTCCCTTAGGAAGAAATGGTCTCCATTGCATTGAGTCCCCCCATCACGTGAGGAAATTTCTAGTGGATTTGGACCTGGGTGAGCCACTTGCCTTGGTGTAGGAGTTGCCCTGCCTTGACAACCCGATAAAGTTGGATCTGCTGCTAACGAGTGCCCTTGACTTGTGTGTCCACTATTTGATCAATGGATTCTTGTTCCATGCAATCAAGGTTGAGAGTTGTTGGTGTCATTTGTTTGGAAATATTAGAGGTGTCCAATAATGGTGGGAAATATGGTCGAAGGAGGTCCAGATTGAATATTGGATGCAGACCAAGGAAGGGTGGAGTGTTGAGCTCAAAAGCATTTCTACCCACAACCTTGGTGATAGTGTAAGGTCCATAACGAAGTGGCCAAAGCTTCCAATGGGGCCTGGTGAGACGCTCCTTCTGCAAATGTAGCCAGACTTTGTTTTCAACCTAAAACTGATGTGGTACCCTGTGTTTATCATGGCATTGCTTGCACTTAGCATTGGATTTCTGCAAAATCTCTTGGACCTGTTCGTGGATGTGCTAAATCTGCTCAATGAATCTAGTGGATTTTTCGACCGCTGAGTGATCAAGGGAAGAGTCTGTCTGTGCGGTGGCAAGAGGAAGTTCATTGTCAATGGGTCCCAAGGGTTGGAATCCCAGACCCACCTGAAATGTGTTGTGGCTGGTGGAACTATGGAGATCTTTGTTGTAACTGGGTTGGACATATGGGAGACTCTCGTCCCATAAACGGGGATGCTTAGAGTTGTACATGTGCAGGATGTGCACAATCATCTGATTGACGATCTCAGTTTAGCCATTGGTTTGGGGTGGAAAGAAGTGGATTTTGTGAGATTGGTGTCCAATAGAGACCAGAGACTCGACCAAAAGGTGTTGAGGAACCTATTGTCTTGGTCGGAGATGATGGTCTGTGGTATCCCAAAGTGCACCCAAACTCATTCGAAGAAGATCTTGGCAATATTGGCCATTGTGACAGTCTTCTTATAGACTATGAGGATGTCCATCTTTGAAAACTGATCAACGACCACAAACACACAGTCATTTTCGTGCTTGGTGGTCGACAAACTAGACATGTAATCCATGGAGATGAACTCCCATGGCTTCTCAGGAATAGGAAAAGGGGTGTATAAGCCTTACTTCTTGATGGCTAGCTTGGCAATGGTGTAGGCAGTGAAAGATCTGATATACTTGCTGACCTCCAATCGAATTTTTGGCCAATAAAAATGTTTCTGAAGGACGAACACAGTTTTCTCTACGCCAAAATATCCTGCCACCTAACTATAATGGGCTTCCCAAATTATCTTCGCATGCTCTCTTGTAGGAACACAGAGATGGCCCAGGTGGCATAAGAGTCTGTCCTCATTGTGAAAATCAGTGACAGTGGCACTTGTACCCAAGAGCTGATATGTGGTGGCGAAGTCCAGATCTTGCTGGTAAAGTTGGGGCCACTCTGATGGTTCATATCCACAGGAATGGAGCATAGTGGTTAGTGAAGCCACACGAGGTCGACTGAGGAAGTCAGTGACACGATTGGAGATACCTATATTATACTTGATGTTGATATGGAACTGATGCAAGTAGGTGGAACACTTCTGATGGCATTCGTTCTACAATTTCCCCCATGTCTGTATGAATTGTAGAGGCTTGTGATCAATGTGTATGATCGTCTCTGTCCCCAGTATGTAATGTTTCCATTGATGACATGCTTGTACAATGGAATACATTTCCTTGTCATAGGTGGGGTATTTGCAGATAGCATCGGAGAGTGTCTCAGTATGATATGCCACTGGATCCCTGTGCTGAGTGAGAACTGTGCCCACAACATAGTCAGATCCATCAATCTCAATCTCGAATGGTTGTTGCAGATCAGGAAAGGAGAGTACAGGATATGACCACAAATGATGTTTCATATCTTCAAATGCTCATAGATGCTCCTTCCCCCACACAAACTTGGACCTACCAATACCCATGGTCACCTGGTTGAGGGCCCAGGAAATATGGGAGAATCCCAACACGAATCATCGGTAAAAATTAACGATTCCTAAGAAGCTCCGAAGCTCAATCTGTGTGGTCGAGGCTGGCCAGTCACATATGACCTGGATATTATATAGATCAACATGTACCCCATGCTGATCAACAATGTAGCCCAGGTATTGGACCCTGTTCATGTCAAAAGATTATTTTTCCAAGTTGGCATAAAGCTTTTGTTGCCGTAGAGTGCTCAAAACCTGTTGAATATGCTGCATGTGCTCCTCCCATGTTCTGCTAAAGATGAGGATGTAATCCAAATATACTACCAAAAAGGAGTTGGTGAAGGGTCTTAATACATCATCCATCATCCTTATGAAAGTGGATGGTGCATTTGTTAAGCCAAAGGGCATGACTAGCCATTCATAGAGACCTTCCTTAGACTTGAAGGTTGTCTTCCAGACATTCATTGGTTTGATGGGAACCTGATGGTAGCTAGACTTCAGGTCAATATTGCTGAAGAAATTTCCCCCCTTGAGTTGTTCAAGAAGGTCATCAATCTTGGGAATGGGATAATGGTTCCTAAATTTGATTTTGTTTAAGGATTTGTAATCAATGCAGAGTCACCAAGTCTCATCCTTTTTATGCACTAGTACAATCAGGCTTCCACAAGGGGAGGAGCTGGGTCTGATGTGCCCCTTTTGAAGAAGCTCTTGGATATGACTCTTGATTTCGTCATTGTCCATCAGCGAGTGTTGATAGACTAGTCCATTAGGTAGAGGTGTGCCGGGGGTTAGATCAATTGGATGCTTGAATTGGTAGTGTGTCGGTGCCCCTGTAGGTGAGACAAAGATGTCTCTGTATTCTTCCATGATCCCGTCCACTTTATTCTACTACAAAGAGAGGTGTTGTGTAGAGGCCATGAATGTGGCAATGACCTTCTACTTACTATGAGCGTGTATCACAAATAAGACGAAATTCCCATTCTTTCAAATGACCTTACTGCATTACTTAGCAGAGATTAAAGAAATAGAGGTAGGTGGTGCCACCTCTGGAATCCTGTACAATTGTCCACCCAAAGTAATAATAACATTGTGGGGTCTAGAATCATACACAACATGACTCTTCCACAAATATGGTTGTCCTAAAAAAACATCACAAACTTCAAGGGGAGAAATATCACACAATACCTCATCTTTGAAAGGCTTGATGTTGTAGGACAGACGACACTGTTGGCTGACACATAGATCTCTTCCTTGACAAATCCAACCGATGGTGCAGGGTTGCGGGTGCAGTGTCATTGGTAGGTTCAAATGCTTGAAAACCTCTTCTGAAATCAGGTTTTTTTGACTACCGTTGTTGACAATGAAGTGAATCGGAGCCCCCTTGACCCACATCTACGAGTGAAAGAAGCGTTCCCCTTCCTCTAGATCTTCTGGTTTGCTTGGTTGAACTTTGGTGGTAGCGACTATGGCACTGGGTTCATCATCGATAATAAACTTCCCTCCTTCAGGATTTGATGCAGAATCATAATTGACCTCTGACTCGAAAGCCTTTAGCTCGACCATGAGGGATTGCTTGGAGTGACATTCGTCGGTGTTGTGCCAAGGACTTTTATGGTTCTCACACCATTTTTCTGTTTCTTTATTTGTCTTCTTGTTTCCCTTCTTTTGTTTGGATGGATTGTCCCGAGGGTGGCTAGCATGACTTGGTACCCTGTTGTGTGGGTTGGGGTTGCCTTTGCCCTGCTTCAGTTGGGAGGGGTTTGCAGATCCAAACTCTCATCATTTCTGTTTAAATTTCTTCTCGATCTTAACAGTGTATCTATAAGCTATGCCCAATGAGGTGATGTACAGGAACTCCATTTCTGTTTGAATGTATCAATGTAAACAACCGCAGTATTTGAGCACCAGATGACACACAAAATCTTTGATACCCAATTTGGTGCGAAGGGTATGGAAAATATTGGTGAAGTCTCGTACTTTTTGGTCCCTTTGTTGATGTAGGGTGGTCCATCTAGTGTGTTGGTCCTTGTAGCTTCCAACATGGTAGTATTGTTCTTTAATGGCATCCCAAAAGGAATCCGATGTAGGGGCCCACCACAAAAATTGCAGATTCCTCCACGACCCTTTGCTCAGAGTAGGTAGCCCACTAGTCTTTAACATTGGGAATGGCCTTGAGGAGTGAAAAAGTGATATTTTCCCGATCGAAAAAATTGTGGACCGAAAAATATCCTTCGAGCATATTTAACCATTTATCTACAACATCTGCATCTATCAGTCCTTCAAATAATGGAATATCATAATTTATTTGTATCTTGAAGGGGGTTGCATGGCCACCTGATGAAGATGCTTCTCCTGTGGGAAACCGTCGAAGGATATGCGCAAAGTTTTCCATCATTTTGTTCCTTTTTCGTGCATGGGCTTCCTCGAGCAACATTTTAATATGATCTCCTACTCCATCATCTCTTTTTTCGTCTCCCATGGGTTGTTGTCGGGCTCGGCGTGACCGATCTGGTAATGGCTTGATTGGTTTTGTTATCAAATAATGTTTTCAAGGGTCGTAGGTGTGTGTCAAATACCAAAGTCTGTCTCCTTGCACTATCTCTCTCTCTCTCTCTTTCGCAGGCCATGTCTTTAAGTTTTCTCTGCTATTGGCAAAGTCATTTTTGTTTGCCCCTTTTTGTTTAGGTGACCTAGTTTCGCATGATGACTACCTGAAAATAAGTCTCATCCCTAAGAATTTTTGTCTTCTCTAAGGTTGATAACTTGCCTCTTTTGTCTCAGTCACTCATACTTTTGTCTTCTCGAGCCTTTAGCCAGTCATCTAAGTCTTCATTATCACAAGCCACAACACTTAGAGCGACCTGTTCGTGACTCAAATTGAGCAGTAGGCAGGTTCAATCTTTCAATGACATAGATCCAATTAGGCAAATCATATTGACGATGTGCGGGAATCAGGAATTTGAAATATTATTGAATTTGTTTCATCAAAGGTCTGAAGTCCTGAAGCTTGAATTTAGCGGGAGTTGTCTGATCCAGAGGAATGCGTGATGCCACATCCGAACTATGGAGAAGGTCACTTCAATAAATTTCAAATGAGGGATGCATAAGGGTACTGAAGTGCCGAGGTCCCGAAATCTGAAGTAAATCCTGGACCATAGATCTTAAAGGGACAAGTGGCATCCAATCTGGAGGGTTCGCAGGTTTGACCTTTGGGAGTTTTGGAAGGAGTCAATAGAAAATGAATCTGGGTCGTCCAAACCAGGGGGGCATGTGGCGCCTCATAAGCGGATTCGTAGTTTCATGAATCAAAGATTTTAGCATGTAGCATGGCGCAAGTTTACGAAGCGCAAAGTCACGAAGCACCCGGAAATTGGGCCCATGGTCATAGCCCATGGTCATATGGAAAGTGGTGTTGGACACACCTACCACACTTAGAGGGGGGGTGAATGAGTGTGGGGCTCTTTTTCCCAAAACTTCCCTCTTGCACAAAAACTTATCA
>SNQJ01S0168103.1:6231-22133 GCA_010110895.2 Picea sitchensis
ATGTAAGGTAGCTAGAGAGGTAGTGGGGGGGGGAAGAGGGCCCATACTGATAATAATGGAGGTCATTCAATGTAAGGTGGACTAGGTCCACTATATTATTAAATAAGGCCCACTATGGTAATTAGATATAATAAATGGGTAATTAGATACAATAAATGTAAGAGGACTTATTAGAAGGTTCTACTTCTAAAAGATTTCTCCCCTAGAATGTTCTTAGGTGATGGTAGCACTATATAAAGGGGTTCAAGCAATGTAATGAGATATGAAGAGAATTATTGTATTTGGAGCGGTAGCTCAATAGGAGGATGTTCCCTCGAAGAGGCAAGTGAACAGGTGAGGATCCCTTCCATAATAGGATACATTGTATGGTCTTGCCCTACCTCAAGGGTTTGATAGTAATAAATGAGATTTTGCATATTCTTCTTGTATATATGTTGTGGTGTTTTTGTATTCAGTCTTTGGTTCTTAACACACAAGTTTTCCAATGCCTTGGCCCTTATCTTTCTTCTTCTGTAGAATAGATAATTTTGGTAGGGACTGTCTTTCAACAACCTCTTTAGGATTTGATGCTCTTCTGAAAGGATTTTTTACCTTGATGATGGTTGTTGAATGAGATGAGGAGAAGTGTAGCTTCTTCCATTTCTTTGATATAGTTTTAGTAGAAGAAGGAGCTTCTTCTAACTCTGGTGGAGGAGGGGGTGAAAGATCTATATGTGGAGAATGGAAAGCATCCTCCTCAGTTCATGCAACCTCCTTGATGGCCTCTTGATATTGAACAAGAACTCTGCTCTTTCTCTTTTTTCTAGTACCTCCTTTAGCAGCATTGGTGGATGGTAAAGGGATTTCTATCTATGACTGAGGAGTAGCTGCTATATCAAACTTAAAGTGAGAAGCAATAATGAAATGTTCCCATGAGATATCCTTCTTACCCAGCTCTTCAGAAACCATCATTCTAATCAATACAAAGTGAAATATGCTAGTATCCACAGCCTTAGACTTGGATTGAACCCTGTCTGACATCTTGCCTATGCTCCTTAGCAAATAGTAGGGAATGTTCATTTTAATTTTTCTAGCAAAATGCAGTAGAAGCCTTATATGGTACTGGTATAGTGTATTGAACATCCCTTCACACGTAAAGTACCTCTGAATGACCTTCAATATTATGTCAAACTGCTTAATCAGATGATTCCTTGGCACACCTTTAGATAGATTATCATCTTGATATTCAGGCTTAAGGAAATCTTTGGAATAGGCCGCATTTAAGGCCATGGCTTTAAACCAGCTCTCACCTGTGATAGGGATTTCTGCAGCAACTGAAATAGAGGCCTTAGACACCTCAAATTGTAAGTCCCCTACCTTGGTCTTCAGGACATTAAAATGTAAGGAAAACTGCCTAGTCACCTCAGGATGACCTCTTTGCATATTTTGGAATAAAGAGAGGCATCCCACCCTTTGAAAAACTTCTCTGGCCATAGGATCTACCTCGAATAGATGCATGTCTACAGTCTCAGTTCTAACCACCTTACCTCCCTTGTGTGACTTATTCATCTGAGGAGTCTCCATAGTTTAGGATAAGAGATTTTAGGGCTATGAAGTGGTGATAACTAGGACGATTAAAGAGTCAAAGCTCAAATGGACAAGGTTTCCCCTTTACAAGAAATTCCCTTAAACAAGACTAGTTGCTAGCTAAAACTAGTTGTAGAAATCCCTCCCTTGAATGCGTGCAGATATGAAACACTAATAAAAATATGATGAAAGGATACCCTATAATAGTCTTGGAAATTGGGTTAAAATTACCCAACTCAATTGTCAGAGGAGGCACAGTGTAGCTTGAGTAGCGTCTCTAGGTAGCACACCGTGCATGCAGAGGATAGGATATCTTTGGATATTGTGAGCTCAGTGGTAATGATGGGAAGATATATTAAACTCAATAGGAAGGTAATGATATCTACATGTTTTAAAGGAGGGAAGAAACTGATAGGATGGTGTGAGGAAAGATCTCCTCTAACTATGCAGGCCCGATAACCAAAATTTTGAGCACTAATTCTCCTTGAAATTGATGTGCAGAGGAAGAAAACACAGAATACCTGTGGAATAAAGTTAGTTTGAGGCCTCAGCAATATCTTAGGAAGAATTCAAAATAAACTCAGCCTCTGAATCCACCTCAGCATCAGATCTGGTAGCGGTGTTGCCAACTAGTCGGAAGTGGTAATTTGCGTAGCACAACAATTTGAGTTTTTTTCAAAATTCAAAAAACGTTATCAAAGGTCATAAATATGAGATCTTGAAAGAATATTTTAACCACCCCTAGCGCTAAAAACAATGAAGATATGACATCAGCATTGTAATCATAAATCATGGTAGAAAATGATGGACAGGAAATCCGCTACGGAAACTCATGATGAGTTGGCAGTGCTTCATTTCAAAAAATGATTGGGTAGTAAGAAAAAGGATAGCAAGGCAAGGATACAAGGGCATGAGTGAGGAAAATGTCATGTCAAATCAATTGTTTCATGGGGTGAGTCTATCCTAGTGAAAATTCATGAAGGGAATCAAAGATAAGTCATGAACAAAACGATCCTAAGTCCAAAATTTGTATGAGGATCAAAACATAAGTCATGACTCAACACTTTATTTATCAATGGGGGCTAAACAAACACACTTTTAAAAGGGGACAAATTAATAATTAAAATCTAAGGGCTTAGGAAAAGATGAAACTAAAGGCTAAAGACCCAAGGCAACTTAGTGTGATAACATTGGCTCCACAGGGGATGGAATGCCCCCTGCGGGCTGCTAAGAATGAGTAGATTCATTTCCTTATCCTAGGGCTATGGGGTCAGTTATTAAAAAATAAAATAAAAGAAAGATGATATTTACAATGGCATGAAAAGCCACTCATGGCTCAAGAAAAGTATTTTTTCAAAAAAATCCCATTGATAGGGCCACCAAAAACTTCTTCATCCTCCATATTCTGCAACTTGAAAGTGTTATTAGAGAATACCTCAGAAATTTTGAAGGGACTGATCCATAGAGATTCAAATTTACCATGCGTGCCTTTATATTTCTTTGGTGCATCCCACTTGACCACTAGATTTCCCAATTGAAAATCCTCTTTATTCACTTTCTTGTCGAACGCCTGTTTGATCTTCTGTTGATGATCGTGTGCTTTATCTATAAGTTTCTCCTGAGTCTGTTGCACTTCAAACAGCTATTGAATCCTTCTGATCATATGATCTAAATCCCCTTGGTAATATTGGAAGAATTTTTCCGTAGGCAAGGCAAGCTGAGAAGGAAAAATAGCCTCAACTCCATACACTAGCTAGAAAGGAGAAAGGCCGAAGGACCTCTTTGTTGTCACTCTGTTATCCCACAAAGAAAACTTGAGTTTTTAGTCCCATGTTTTTTTCTTGTCCTCTAACATCTTTTTATTTATATTTATAGGCTTTTTTTAGAAGACTCTGCAAGCCCATTTCCTTGGGGGTAGTAAGGGGTAGAGTGAACCAATGTGATTCCAAACTATTCACAAAACTGAATCAATGGTTCAGCCTTGAAAGATGCAGCATTATCAGTAACAATTCTATTCGGACACCCAAACCTTGCCATAATGTCCTCAAGGAAACCAGTGATCACTTTGTGGGAAGCATTCCTTGTAGGGATAACTTCTATCCACTTAGTAAAGTAATCTGTAGTAGTCAATATCCATCTATGTTGACCACTAGTAGGATGAATTTCCCCAATAAAATCTAGGCCCCACTATTGAAAGGGTCCTGAAGCTGCCATAGGTTTTAATGGAAAAGACTTGAGCTACTGCTTTCCAGAGAATTTATGACACTTAACACAAGCTCTGATCTTGGCACAAACATCGATGAATAGACTAGGCCAAAAGTACCCGGCCCTAAGAATCATGTATTTTGTGGTTCTCCAAAAATGATGCCCCCCGCATAAACTGTCATGAAAATCAAACATAATATTTTGGGCTTCTTGTGGGTCTACGCATATCAAAATCACTCCCAATGGATCTTTCCAATACAAGACTTGATCAATAAGGCAATATTTGATTGATTTGAGTTTTAAGGCTCTCACCTTGTTCTTTTCCATACCATCTGGAGGTTGTAATTTCTGTAGGAAAAATATAATGTCCTTGTACTAGCTGCAATCTGCCAATGTAGGGGTGACTTGAGAACCTTTGTCAGTCAATTTAGCCTGTTGATTTTCTGAGCATGTGTTGATGAAATTTACCCCCAAGGCTGAGAATTTGATTCAGCCAACATCTTGGCTAAACCCTAGCCTTTAACCAATTTGATAGGCTTAATCTCAAGATCAAATTCAAGGATTTTAGCAATCCACTTGCTCCTTTTTCGGTCTATATCAGAATGAATAAGAATTTCCTTTACAAAAGTTTATGGGACATAAGAAATGACTCTTGAATGCAGCACATAAACTCTAAAATACTTGAGAGCTTTAAACAATGCATAGGCCTGCTTATCCATGATGTGATATTTTAATTTAGCATCTCTCAATGCCCAGCTGAAAAAAACAATGGTTTTCTCTAAGTCTTCAGCGTTCTTCTGCAATAAAACAGTTGCTACTATATCAAATGAAGTGAAAGAAAAAATAAGAAAATCCTTGGAGTATTCTGGGTTGATAAGGATTGGGGCTTTAGTCAAGGATTTCTTTATCTGATCAAAAGAATTACGGTACTCATTAGTCCATTTGATTTCATTACCTTTTTCTCAACATGGCTATGATATATTTGACCAACTCAACAAAATTTGAAACAAACCTTCTCAAAAAATTAATTTTTCCAAAAAAGGATTGGACCTCATTTTTGGATCTAGGAAGTGACAAGGTTTGGATAGCTTCAACCCTACTGGAATCAATCCTTACCCCTTTAGCTGATACAATATGCCCCAATAATTTTCCCTCCATGGCAAACAATGATTTTTGGGGATTCAAAGAGAGACCAATTTTTCTGCATTTCAAGAAAACCTTTTTTAAATGATCATGGTGCTCTTTATTAGATTGAGAGAACATTGTTATGTCATCTAAATAGATAGCAACAAAATTTTCCTTCTCTCCAATAAATGTTATGTCCATAGCTCGTTGAAAGGTCCCCCCTACACTCATCAAACCAAAGGGCATCTTAGCATACATAAATGTACCCCAAGGAGTGGTAAATGTTGTCATCTCTCTATTCTCTGGAAAAACAGAGATCTGATTGTAACCAGAAAAACCATCAATCATGGACATCCTGGTCACACTTGTCACCCTCTGTAATATGTGCTCCATCTTGGGCAAAGGGTAATTATCCTTTTTATAACTTCTATTTAAATTCCATAAATCGACACAAAGTCTGATTTCTCCATTCTTTTTCCTCATTGGAACCAAGTTGGCCACCCATTCAGAATACCTCAAAGGAATAATAATTTTAGCATCTAAAAGATTTTTTACTTATTTCTCCATGACACGAAGCAACATAGGATTTATTTTCCTCAACTTTTTCCTAAAGGGTTTGGTCTCTTCCTTTAATGGGATCTTGTGCTCTATAATGCTTGTGTGATAAGTTTTGAGATTTTCATAAGTCCAAGCGAATACATCAGAAAATTCCTTTAACAACTCAATATATTTTTCCCTCTGCTCTCTTGATAGGTTGCTTGACAACTTGACATATTTTGGATCCTTTTATGTGCCCAAATTACACTCGGTTATATCAGCATCATCAGTGGACACTTTCCCCTTTACTGCCACATCATTTCCGTCAAATAATATTTCCAAAGGAACTAGTCCTTTTGGAATGTGGTTGCTAGGTATCTACACAATATGATGATTATCAATCAGCATGAGGATTAATCCCAGAATCATGGTCCTGATCAATGTGTAATGCAGAAAACTCCTCAACAGTCTCGAGGAATTTTTTAAGTTCAAGATCATCTTCAAATACCTTCCAATATTTAACAGTGTCCGATATAGAAGGCCTTTATTTGACTTCTACATCATACTTGAGTTTAGGTGGTAAGGGGACTCTTAAATTTCTTGTTGATACAACCAAAGAATCAGCCATGGTATTCCCTTCTCTTCAAATAAATGAAATGTTAAAAGCTGAGAAAAAATTGTCCACCAAGTCCCATACTTCATTTATGTAAGATCTAAGCCTAGGGTGCTTTGTTTGGTAAATATTTTTTATCTGATGGACTATCAATTCAGCATCCCCAAATACTGATAGCTCTTCAATCCCCATGTCTTTTCCAGCCCTCAATCCCAAGACAAGAGCTTCATACTCTGCCACATTATTAGTGGTTCCAAATTCTAGCTTGTATGATAGAGATATAGTCTCTTGAGCAGGTGAAACAAATACCACTCCAACACCAGTACCTTCCCTAGAAGAGGCTCCATCAAAGAACATCTTCCAAATAGAGGTGGTTGGAGGGGAATATTCACAAAAGGTCACGGACTATTTTCTGATTTCAAGAGGAGTTCAAGGTAATCAGTGAGCTGCAAGATGTTGGATCCCAAATTAGTATCAAGAGAAAAAATAGGATGATTTGTTGGGTTTCCTTCATCACTAATAATGTAGGCCAACTGAGATTCCCTGTAAATTCTTCTATGCTCCCCCCCAAACACATGAATGGTAGCATATGAGAGGTCCATCTACAAGGTTCCCCCAAGTATTTTGATCCAAGATCTTGAAAAGAGCATGTCGAACTTGGGGGGAACATCAACAACCATGATATACATGACTACACTTTTCATGGGCAGTTGAAATAAGGTCACAACCAAATCCTTAATGACCCCAAGACACTTCACTTTCTTNACGGTAGGTCTTTGTGAGTTCTAACCCAAGTTCATCCATAACAGTTTTGGGCATGAGATTGTGGGATGCCCCTAAATCCATCAAACAATTATGCAGCACCTTATCATGTATATTCAGTGATGTATAGAAAGGAGGGGATGAATCATCTCTATCTTCTATCAATGGACCCAAGATAATTGTTGGTTTTTCATCTTGCAGATTTACTGAATCAGTGGCACTTGGAGAGACTTCAGGCTGTAACATTTTGGAGAGATATTTTTTAAATTCTTCATTTTTTATCAATTCCAAAAAAGGTACAGGGATCTTGATTTTTTGGATCTCATTCTCAAAGTTGAAGGAAGATGAAGACTTCAGGATCTCTTTGGTTTTAGGGGTAGGATTTCTGACTGGAACTTGGGGACTTTGAGTGTCTTTTTCCTTACTACTAATTGTCACAGCCTTGTCAAAATTTTCTTTTTGAGCAGGCTGATTAGAAGCATCAGTTTTTTCCTCATTCTTTTTAGATCTCAGATTATATCTATTAGGACTTTCTTTTTCTTTATCTCCCTTACTTAATTCATTTATTTGAATATCCATCAAGGATTTCTCATATGCATATTGAGTCAAGTGAGGGGATGGGGATGTGTCACCTAAGAAATGAATCTCAGGATCAGCTTCTTCCTCCTCTCCTTCTTCATCAGCAACCAGGTTGTTCTGTAAGGGATTTTGCACCTTTTGATCCTCTCTCTCTTTGTTTCTAGGATCTTTGGGAAGGATCTGGGGAGCATTATTTGGTCTCCTGAAGTTACCTCTGATATCATTATTTTGAGAATTTATGTAGGTCTATTTTCCTTCTAGTTTTAACTTCTCAATCTCAGTAGAAATGGATTTTACTAATTTGGTAAGTTCATCTACTTGAGAATGGACAACAGGGGAGTCATAAGTTGAAGCTTCAGCTCTGTTTTTTCTCCTATCTCTATCATATTTTCCCCTAAGTTTATCAGATGCCACTATGTTGGATTCTACCTCCAAGGCTTCATATTGCATATGGGCTAAGGAGGTTGATCTTCTTTCTCTCAGTAGAAGGAAAAACTCGAGGACAAAGGCACTGGCATAAGTGATTTTTGCAGAGGTTTCTGTGCGTTTTATCTCATTAGGAATATTATTATACATTTTGTTAAATCTTTTAGAGAAGTCAGACACAGACTCTCCCTCTTTCCATTCTAGGGATCCAAATTCAATGATATAGTACAAGAAGTCCTTTTTGTCCCCCCAGTGCCTCAAAAAGGCCTCATCTAGCGCCTCAATGCATGTTTTCCCTTGACCAAGTTTTGAGGAATACTTGGTCATATTTGACCGTTTTTGGGACTTCAATGCCCTATCAAAGTAAGCATGCAAGATGAAGCAGAGATCACGGGATCTCGGCCCACTTTGGGTCCTTTTGGGGTTAATATAATGGGAAAGGGATGTTGGTCCGTTGGTTTACCCATGCTTAGGCCCACTTTTGTAATGTATAAATAAGTAGCTAAGTGATGTAAGAATAGAGATATAGGAGATGACTAGAATCTAAGTGATAGATTGGCATCTTTTTGATTGACTTGCAGAGCTGAGTTCAAGTGTTGTAAGTGTTGAGTGCACAAATTGTAAGAAGGCTCTATGCTAGATCTACTCGGGGAAGGAGGATCTGGCGAGGTGCGCGCAGATCTCCTGTCCTATGTGGAGTGAGGTTTTTCTAGCTATGTGTTGTAACCTGATTGACTGAAGATAATAAAGAATAAGATTTGGTGGACGTAGCCCCAAGGTGGGGGTGACCCATGTAAATACTGTGTGTTACGCTTTGTGCTTATTCTTAGATGAATGTATTGTTAAGTTCTTAGATGAGATTAGATATATCTATTCATTCTTTTTGCTTATGAGATGTGACTGAATGTTAGATCTAATGTGTATGAAGTTGCTTAGTGTTGATCCACTGGATATTATCTGTTGTATGCTGCTAAGTGTTGAATTATCTTAGATCTAAGTGAATACTGTGATGCTCTGTGTTATCTGCGAAGTGAGAGAAGGGTTAATTCTAGGTGAACTATTGATGCTAACTTCTTTGTTAAGTGTGTAATCATAGATCTGTGTCCCAGCTAAGGTTGCAAACACCTAATTGTTGCAACCACCCCTACCTCTACCTCAGGTGAGACTTCATCTACTTTGCAGGTGTTGCCGAAAGGGCCGGTAGTTAGGGTTTTTTTGGTGCGTTGTTGTAGCGTTGAACCCTGGGTCTGCCCCTGTGCCAACAATGCAAGTAATGGATCTAGGGGCCAAACCCCTAAACCACTTCCTAGACTCACCAAAAAGGCTTTGGATGAAGAATCTCATCCATACATCCTCATTTTCAATGTTTTGATTGTCTGCATAGCTATAGAAGGAAGAAAGATGTTCTTCAGTGGTTATTTCTTCTTCTCCCGTGAATTTGGGCATGTATTTTAAATAATCTATAGGAGGAAGAGCATTCACTCGCTAAGGTAAGACAAGAGGGGAATATCTTGTAGCCACTATGGCATCCATCCTATTTGTGGGGGGGTTAGCACCTGCCATGGGATTTTGAACTCTTGGTGAACAAGGAGGAGAAGGGAACTTAACTGTGTGCAGTTTAGGAGAAAAAGGAATGTATGAAGAGGAAATTTCAGTTTTCACAATAGAAGATTGAGTCTTGGAGGAAGATGGTAAAATCTGTAAGGGGGATGAGGTTTCCTTTTCTTTAGCAGCAGAAATTTTAACATGAGGAGGGGTAGAAAAGCCTAATGTAGGAAAATCTTCAAGACTCTCAAGACTGAACAACTTTACAATGTTAGGGGAAGAAAGAATTTCAAATCTTTCTTCTTTCAAATCAATTTCAAAAGAGGAGTATTCAATAGGAAATTTTTAAAAATCAAGATTCTTAGATACTTCAGCAGAAGGTAAAGAAGGATTTCTTGATATAGAAACTGGAGTATTAAGAGTGGAATCAGGAAACTAACTAGAAGCACCTGTAGCAGGAACAAAAAAACTTTCTTGAGAAGATTTTCCCTTCTTGTTGGTCTTCTCTGGGTCAGCCTCAAGTGGAACCAAAGGGAGCTGTGGATTTGATCTCGTATGTCTAACTTTAGGCACTAGATCTGAAACAATGGAGTCTCCGGGTGCAAGCTACAATCTTCAAGATACTAAGTTCCAATGCACCTTTAGAACTAGTAAGTTTTGTCGTTCAATCCCAGGGAAATGTCTTCAAATCATTCCCTGACAACGGTGCCAAGAATGTTAGCACTGGGAATCACCTTCAGATAGCATGGAAGGCAATCCCAGTACCCATCAGGTTATATGTAAATGTAAAAGAGTTTTTAAGGGTCAAATGGATAAGACTCAAGATGATAATGTTCCAACTCAAAAATCAAGGCTAGCATGCACAAGCAATCAAGGTCTTGGCTAACTTCAATCAGTAAGTGGGAGTAAATGTGAACAAAGGGAAGACTTCAGTGCAAGGAATGTAGAGGTTTCTGTAAACATCAAGTCTGCAAACAACCTAAGGAAGAAAAACTATTAAAACAAGATCTTCTTGAGTTCAAAGTTTAAGGAAACTAAAGAAACATCATAATAATATTATAATCAAACATACATAATAATATCACCACAACAATTCATGTGAATCATTCAGAGCATGAACACTTTAGCATCAGAAGAAAATAAGTTCGAATAAGAAGTTGATTTCTATTAACCAAGATGTCTCAAATCAAGTACATAACCAATTCACAGTAACTTCATCAAAATATTACAGTATAAGGGATCCTAGCTCAACCATTCCAACCTACTAAAGCATTTCATCTATCTATTTATAACAAAAAAGGAAGCAATAGTTGGAGGTGCAAGCTGGCCTTCTTCCCATGAACATCTCTAAGGAGTTATTCCATATAACAACTTAATCAACAAATTATGTTATAAAATGGGAAAATGTTGGTCACTGATCCAACCAATCTTTGAACTGACTTTATCTCCCTTTGATTTGCAACTCTTTGCTTTCCAAGTCTCCTTCAGGGGCATGTAGTTGTCATCATGCTACTAGTTGTTGTCTCTACAATATTCCACCTCATCAGCCATTCATAAATATGCTATCTCGACTCTCCTTAATTCCTAGTATCTGTTGGTAGCATCAGTTGGTAGCGCTCTGAGTAGTGCACTTTGTAGCACCTTCACCAAATTTCCTAAGATTATGTAGCGCAACCTCAAAAATAGGAAAGTAGAAAAGGTAGGGCCAAGCCTTCATGTCTTCTGTGCAAAATTCAGTCTCTGTAAAAATTTTGGTAGCACCATCCTGGTGTGTCTCTATGTAGAATTTGGTTTCTACCAGAATTTCGGTATCACCCTCCTGTATATCCTGTCAAAATTTCAGTAGCACCCGTATGTGTATACTGTCAAACTTTCGATAGTGCCATCACAATTCGCAACACCTTCACTTGAACATGTGTAGAATGGGTAGCAACCTCGGGTATTAGCAGCGACATTAGCCTTACGCGATTTGGCAGCGTTGTAGGTAGCAGATTGGTGGAACATCAAAAATAGACTATTTTGTAGCGCCATAGCGCTACGAAATGTCTGTGCTACTACTGTTGAAGGGATTAATTATTTGTGAAAACCCAAAACTATGAACAGTAAGTACTAGAATCTTGTATAGGTGGAATATGTAGTGTTTCATCAATTGTTTATCTTTGCAAAAAGGGACCATCTTCAAAAAAGGAGCTCACCTTTCACCAATTACTTCATTAACCTGACACTCCTTCTTGGAGAAGGAGGACCTCCCTTTGGCACAATAGGCTTCTTCCCTTTAGTAGTGGTAGGCGTCTTCACTGGAACTATACTATTTTGGGGTTGCCAACCTGCACTGGGATAGTGTACCAGCCTTTTTTGGGGTTACCAACCTGCGTTTGGGTAGCATACCAACCTATGTTGGGGTTACCAACCTACATTGTTGTAGCTTTCCTCTAATGAGGATCTCATCACTTCTCTCTATTGGGGATCACATCACTTCCCACTTTTGGGGAACAGATCACTTCCTGCTACTGGGGAAGACATCACTTCCCTCTCATGAGGGAAATGTTGATATTATGGTAGTTGCAGTAGGTATTAACCTCCACGTGTAACCTTGAAAAGAATAGAATATTTTGGGAAGCAAGAAGAAACCCTAAAGCATTGGATATAACCATAGAAGACAAGTCGGCTAAAGAAAATAATTTAATATTGAGTCTTTAGCCTCCAAAAAGAGAAGTCGGCCCAGACAGCTAAGTAAGAGCAGTATAAATATGGGATGACAGAGCTCATTTGTACACACACATCTTGCAACTGCAGAAATATAGTGCGCACTGCAGAAATTTAGTAAGTGTGCAAGTTTGGAGAGTAGTTGCAATTGCAGCTACTACAAATTGTATTTTCCATTTTAGGCTTGGAATTTCTCTTTGTTATGGTTTGGAATTTTTTCCTTGTGCACTAGCTCTAGAGAGAGGTGCACTACATTGATTGGCTAGTAGTCCTAGGGTGATTGGCTAGTAGTCCGAAGTGAAAATATTGCTATTGTCTATGGTTAAATGAGCACACCTATTTTTCTAACAGGTTATGGGCCCACATTATCTTCGGGCGGTCTAATCATTGGAAGATAGATTGGGAGGATTTTCTCAGTTATAGTTCTAGTTGCAGTCAATTTTTTCATGTAGCAATGAAACCCTAACCCTTTTGTTGAGGCACCTTAAGTGAATAGATTGACCTAATTTCTAGATATCCTAGTGCACCCTAACCTAGCACACCTCTTGGTACTCTCACCAAGCTAAGACATCCAATCTGATTTTTTGGTCAAAGTCAAAGGTTGACCAAGTCAAAGAAGTCATGACTTACTCTATGAAGTCATAAAACAATTTAGAAGGGGCTTCTAAATTCAGAGCATGGAAGACAAGGATTGACTTCATCCTTGTTAAGAATAAAGTGTTGTATATCGTGAAAGGAAAGATCATGGAACCACAGTTTAAAGAAGGAAAAGAGAAGGAACCTCGGAATGTTGCAATTATGGAGAAGTTCAAGGACAATGGAATCAATTCCATGAGTATCATAGTGGACTCTGTAAAATACCACTTGATACCCTACATCTCTCATCTTAACTCATCTAAGAAGATGTATGATGCCCTAACTAACCTCTTCTGATTTAAAAACATTGGACAAGTAATGAGTCTAAAGAATGAGCTCTGTGACATGAAAATTAATGATGATGATAGCATGGCATCATACTTTGTAAGAATCTCTCAGTTAAGAGATCAACTACAAGCTATTGAAGAAATCATTTCAGAAAAGGAACTGGTAAATATAGTACTCAATGGCCTTCACAAGACATGGGATTCATTTTCCACAAGCATGAACACAAGAAAGGAGTATCCCACATTTGAATAAATTTGGACTTGTTTTACACGAGAAGAATCAAGGATTAACGCAAAAGAGAAATCCCAAAATAAATACGAAGATCAAACCTTCACAGCAAATTTTACGAATTGCAGGAATAAGAATAATTTTGGTTTGAGGAAGAAACCAAATCAAGAAAAGGATATGTCAAAGATACAATGCTTCAACTGTCAAAAATATGGTCACTACAAGAACCATTGTCTTAAGTTAAAGAAAAGGAAGGAAACAGATGAAGCATCAGTTGTCGAAGAAAGGGAACCCTCAAAGAAGGCCAAGCATGATAAAATAGACTTATTCTTCTAAGTCAAGGTAAAAATATTATTCAAAGCTCTTGTACATACCATGTTTACATAGTTTCTGTACATATCATATACATCTATTTCTTAGAAGATAATATGTTCAAGTGAAACAATACCTATGGAAGAATAACAAGATAAGGATTGTTATCACATTGACTACAAGTCAAGCAATACACATGAGAAGATGAAGTGCATTGACAATCCTTGGTAACAATTCTTGTGGAAGCTATTATATAAGTATCAACTGCCAGATAAGCTGAAATCAGAAACAAACTTGAAAAGACCCAGAAGAAGTCAAAAAAGAAATAAGTTAGCAATCAAGAGGAAATTAGAAAAAGACTTGTGACACTTTCCAGAAGGTAATAAGGATGCAGACGAAATCACAAACTCTCTTAGATGGGGCGAGTTAATTACAAAATTCCAAAAGAAGAGCATGCATTCATGCATAAAGAAAGGATTAGGAGGGAGCTAATCCTAAATGATATGATCCATTAAGGATTATGAAGTATCTTTCCATGTTCCTATTGAAAATAGTAGCCATGATAAGAAGGATGTGTTCAGTTTGACTCTAGAAGAATTCTTCTTCGAAAAGAATCCTTAAAGTATCCTTAGTTGTCCATCTACATCCATGATCATATGATGAAAGGAAGAAGTTGGAATCTCCGGGGAATGGAATCTATAGAAGACTCCATGAGCCCAAGAGCTAAATAGAAACATGAGGAAGAACATGAAGATTCCAAGAAAGAAAGAAAATATAGAACAACCATTTATTATACAGAGAATCACAAGACTACCAGCTTGGTTTGAACCCACTAGAAGCAATCAAGCAGAAGAAATGGAAGTTATGATAAAGAATAGTGTATGTAAGAAAATGTGAAAAATACTTGTGAATGGTAGCATTGCGAGATTCATAGGTTCTTCCAAAAGGAGGGAGAAAAACTATAACAATATCTCACTAGTGTCCATGGATTGGAATTTACATGTAAAAGATTGTCCTTCCCAAATAAAGCAAGTGAGAAAGAAGCTTATACTAGAAAGAGACCCATGTATGAAAATATAAGAATACCTTATATGGATTCAAACAACCTAATGCAGAGTAGCTCATATACAATAGAAGCGTGGTGAACACTTTCTATAACAGAGATAGCGTATCAGAATAGTTACTGAGAAGTCCAAGATGATGGATTGTTAATCCATGAAAAACTCTCACAATCATATAAGAAGTGCTACTTGGATATGTTTCAGTTTGAACTTTTCCACGATGTCATGAGCTAGCAAGAAATAGAAGTGATGAACTCGACCATGATATATGTAATGATCGTATATATATGAAGCCTTCAGAGAAAACCAGTGTTCCATGATAGACTAAAGTACATTGAGATCGAGCATTATATTCTCTGTGATGAAGTCCAGAAAAGAGAATTGGTTCTCCAATATATCTCCACAGATGAGCAGATAGCAGATATTTTTGTAAAGCCCCTTTCCAAGATGAAAAGCTTGTGTACTACATAAACGAGTTGGGGCCCATGGAGACAACTCCCTTATTGAAAAGGGCAGAGATTACTCCCAGGTTTGGAGGGAGCACTGATATGTTATTTATTTATGGAAAGTCATTTTTCAGTTCAAAAATTGGTCTAGGATGAGCAATTCCTTTCCAGTTCAAAAAGTGGTTTGATATTTCCGATGGACATGCATTTTCCAGTTTGGAAAATGGTCCAAATCGGACAGTCATTTTCATAATGAAAATGGTTCGAAATATTTTTTATGTACCATAGACAGTGATTCCCCTTGTGGCCAGTGTGGGGGAATGGTCTAGGACATTCGTTCTTCTTGGAAGTCACTCTGAGTAGTGGCCAAGTAGAATTTTCTGCCTCGTCGAGAAGTTATTCTTTTGAAGTTCACAGTTATGAGCAGTTTCTAAGAATGGTCCATTTTGGAGGTTGGTGCAGGACAGTCATTTCCGTTAGGAAATGGTCTGGACAGTCATTCCCTAGGGAAGAATCATTCTCTTCAGGTTTCACTATTATTAGTGTCGGAGGAATGTCCTAGTTAGGTGAATGGTTCAGTTTTATCAATCAGGGACAGGGATTCCCTAGGGCAGACTTATTCTCTCCAGGTTACACTATGATTAGTGCCAAACAAATGGTCCAGGCTCAGAAATCAGGGAAAGTTGTGCTTCTATGCTTAAGAAAAATAGTCCAGATATCCCATGGCTAATATTTTACCTTATGAGTGTAATGCCCCATATTTTGACCTTAGGTAGTTAGAACATTGTTGTTTAACCAATCTTGATAGTTCAAAGTTTAGCATTTGTTTGGAGTCAGTTAGACCTTGTTAGACATTGAGATATGTAC
>SNQJ01S0168103.1:42991-54285 GCA_010110895.2 Picea sitchensis
GGAGAGTTATGCTCACAGCCTAATCCAAAGTACTAAGCCTAGTCTATTGTTGGTGGAGGATCCTAGAAAAGAAAAAAGTTCTAGATAATTTTTTAATTAGCGTTGATTTTATGGTTGTTCTTTACTCAATAGGGGTGCATGGAAGTGAAATGAATGGAATTATGACACAGTCCCAAAAATGCATCAAATATGATAAGCAGTCATTTCTTTTCGATGAACATCTATCTAAGGGAGAGAGAGAGTTATTTTCACTAACAAGAACGCATAAGGAATGTCCTCAAACAATTTCTTTTTCTCAATCAAATCCTAATGTAATGCTAAAGCTTTTGAGATACCTTCTAATATGCACAATCAATCATGAAGATGCTTTTTCATTGTTTGTATATGAATAATGATCAATTCAACACAATGCTTGTCTTGCTAATTACCTTCTTGGACGAATGAAAATCAAACTAGCACAAGAAAAAGTCATACAAACAATACACCCTTTCGTTGCAATCAAAACGAAAAGCAAAAGAAAACAAACAATCAAAGAGAAAACAAACTTCACGCCCAACAGAAAAAGTTGAAGAACAATGACCTTGACTAAAATCAAGATGAAGAGATCTGTAGGCCTTCGATGACCTTCACCAGGGTTTTTACTCAGTTAAATAGAGAGAAAGACAATGCATGGGTTTCGGACTCCAAACAACAGAAAAACTCAATAACAATAGTGAAGAAGGCTACAAAATCCAAGTAATAAGATGTTTGTTCTTCAAAAATATAGATGTCAAGGCTGGAAGGGAAGAAGCATTGGCTCACAGGGTTACCCAGCAAGAGAGACACAGAAGCAAAACCCACCAGAAGAAATTTTGGAAGGTTTATTGGCCAAAGGAGGGCTGGCACTCTGTTTCCAAAGGAAAGGAGCATTATAGCGCTCTGTGTAAGGCTATTGAGGAGCATTGGCGCTCTGTTAACACAAGGACAGGGGCGCCAGGTTCAAAAACTCCAAAAAATGTCAAAAAATTTCAAAAATTGCAATTCAAGCTCGACAACTATGCTGAGTATGATGGGGTAGGGAGCCAATCAGCTCATGAAACCAATCAAAAGAGGAGTGAATCAGGTCTGAAACAATCAAGGGGTAGAACAAGGTCAATGAGGATAAATCGAAATAAGAAATTTCGATTTGAGGCTATCTCCCCAGCGGAGTCGCCAGTTTTTGTTGTAGGAAAATCTCCCTGCGGATAGGTAGATTGCCTCAAAGAGCTTGACCTTAACTCTAAGACAGAAAATGATTAACATGGACACTGACGTCCTTTCAAATCTATCTAAACTAACACATGATAAGGAAGGAGAATAGAAGTACCTCTTTATCGACGTTTGTCCCTGCACGCTCCGAGTTGCGCTCCGATCCTTTGCTCCTTACTGAGTTCTGTGGACAAACAAGATATGACCACTTCCTACTCTATTGATGTTAGCTTGAAAATAGATCTATCTATCAATGATAAGTTCATGTAACATCATACACAAACTAGAAAGAAACAGGCCAAGCGTGTCATATTAATGAGAATAACGACAGCAGTACTTACAGTCGTAGATGTGAATGTGACAGCTTCGTCAAGTCCTCTTTGTCTAACCCTTGCTCGAAAGATCCACAACCTGGATAAGAGCAGCTTCACTGATCACTCTCCTTTGGCTGACTGTGTGTTTCCTATGAGATCGTAGGTTTCATTCTAGCAAATCTTTCTCCTTTTCCACCATCATAGAGCTTGCTTATATAGATTAAGAGGAGCTTAACCTCTTGAGTTATCTTTAGAACAAGTTGAGGAACCTCCTCCTTAGATCGGGGATCTCCTGATGAAACCAAGAATTTGAATGCAAATACCTTCTAATCTAGAAATATCCTCCCCTTATTCTCCTCAACGGGCCAACAACTGCCTCAGATTAGGCAACGCTCCTGCAAAAGGGGCATCAGAGCGTTGTAGCGTTCCCTAAGAAGCTTAAGGGGAGTGCCAGCTCTCTAAAAGTGAGTAGCGCTCCTTCAGAAGGGCAGGAGAGCGTTATAACGCTCCCTGATGCCTTGTAGGGGAGCGCCAGCGCTCCTAAGGTTGTCATAGCGGAGCGCTCACCCTTAGAACCTTTGTTTCAGAGCTCTTTTCAAGTGTCAAGAGTCCTTTGACTTCATTTAATCAATTCCTCTTCTCCAAATCAAGTACATGAGATGTTTTAAGTGCCTCCTCAGTGTCATTGGCATGGCAGTATGCTTGAACAACGTTTGTGACACTTGTGAACAACTTGCGACACTTGCGAAAGTTGTAAGGAAGATGCGACACTTATGACAATTGAGAGGAACATGCGACACTTATCCAGATGAGCAATTTTTCCGTGTAACACATGTGTTGGCTCTATGTGATTTATGTAAATCATTTTCGGTCTGACTGTCAAAGAGTATTTCCTCTAATCTCTCTGCAACTTTTCCTTATGGAACTAGGACTTTGTACCTGCAACTGCCTATTCTAAAACTGAAAATGATTGCTCCATTCTCACTGTAGATTATAGACTCTAAGAGTAGCTCCTCTACTCCATCACGATAACAGATTCATTTACCCCCTCTGAATCTCATATTGCACCGACTTCTTTTACTAGAACATGGTTGTTCTATATATACTTCTTCTAATTATTGGAGCAAGTGTCTCATCATAGCCTTATCCTTCTTGCTAGGAGAATCCTCTGGACACCAATCTAGCTATGTACATATCTATGAATGGTCTTGAGGAGGATGTTCCTCCTTACTAGATCATGAGGGTGGACTCCCTCTAAACTCTAGCTCCTTCTAAGGTGGTACTTGAAGGGGGACCCTTCCTCACCACTGGTGGAGCCATCTTCTCCTCGTGATATGTCCAGTCAATGCTACATGGATTTGCATATTTAAAAGTGTCACAAGACCATGTTGGTCTCTTCCTGATTACTGCAATGGTTTTGGGTAGGGCCTTATGGATCTACTAACTTTTCTTGATGATCTGAAGAGTGATCAATCTACACCATCAGGAACTAGGGGTAACTCAATCTCAAATAAAGGGATTTTCATACTTTCCCCCTCTGAGTAATAACCTCAAAGTCTCTGCAAGATATACTTGGTGTTGGATACCAAGTATTAATATGAAAAGATGAGTCGGACTTCAAACGAATTATGCTTCCTATCAAATGTGGCTTCATTATCCATTGACCAGGTCTTCTCATTGGGAAATTGAAAAACACTATGAGTTCTATTCTAATGTGCTTGTTTTACCATAGACAATTTCACATCATTGTCACCCAACCATAGGCATTTACATATGCCACCCCTGAGCACATAAAATATTTCTCAATTTTATATGAGACCTTGTTGGATTCTTGTACGAGGGATAATGATCCAACAAGCTAAGGTAAAAATGCATAAAATCTAATGTTAATAAACTTAAAACTAAAATCAGATATGAAGGTTGCATACCTAGAGCATGCATTTTTCAGACTTATTTCTTTGATCTAAATGATGTCTGGATGAATAATGATACTTCTTCACAACTTGTACTTGACCCTCATGATACAAAAATTATTCATATCTTTAACTTCCTGAAGTTTTAATGTGGAAAGAAACGAGATACAGCTATCAATATCACTTGATATGAATCAAGTGCTTCGAAAGAGCTATGTCCTATATCACAGAAGATATAGTTCATCTAGATCATCTTCTTTTGTTATTTTCCGATCAATTTCATCTTCTCCTGTGAAATGGGAATGATGCCTTTTAAAATTCCTAGTTTTATCTTGGTCTTTTGCTTGGGGACAATTTCTTGAAATATGTCCCATCTTCTGGAAAATGAAGCATCTGAAGCTTGATAGATCTTTATGATAATATTGTACTTTATGAGGCCTCTGAAATATTTTGTGAGAGTGAACTTATTTCTTGTTCTTTCCTTTTCTTGCGTGAATTGTTAGCTCTTGATATTCATCGCTCTCTATATTTTCATTTATTTCCTCTAATTTGGCTTCTTCTTGATTACAGTCTTCCCACAACCTGTTGAACTTAGTTAACTTTATTCTAGAGAAAATTCCTTGGATGAAGGATTCCAAAAAAAATGGAAGACCATTTAATGTGTTCATCGTTATCTCGGCTTCTTTGACTGAGTCTCTGATATCTTCAAGTTGTTCTTTAATCGGGGACACTCTTGTGAAGTAAAATTGTATGGTTTATGAATTTTTCATCTTCACATCATTGAGTTGTGTCCTCAAGTTCATTTTCCAATTGATGTTCTTGCCTTCAAATAGATAGGATAAGGCATCCATCATTTGCTTTGGGGTTTTTAATGCTAAAACAAGAGGAATCAAGTGGTTCTTGATGGAATTGGAAATGATCCTCTTTGCTTTGATCAGATCCTTCTTATATTTGGCTTTGGCCTCATCTCCCTCTGTTTCTTCCATATCTTGTTCAACAAAACTTACAAGGTCATTATCCTCTATAATGAGCATCACTTTGTACTTCCATGGTTGGAAGTCATCGGCTCCTTCAAGCTTTTTGTTAGGCTTGGTACTGGTAGTAATCCTACCCAGAACAAGTAAACAACAAACAAATTTTCAAGATATGTATCTAGACCTTACTAGAGAGTTTTTTTTAACCAAGATGGATTTTTTTACAGGAACTACAGCAGTTGCAACCAAGCATCCAGATCTAAGGTTTATGAGAAAACCCTAATATTTTTATTTTTGAATTATGGTCCAGGGAAGTGATGCACCTTGCTTGGGTGAGTTCCCAGGTGATATTAGTTTCACCAGTGTCCTCCAACAAAGGTAAAAACGTCACTCTTAGGGATTATGTAGAAGCCCTAATTCTGTAGTAGATGCAACATTGAGAATTGAATATTGGAGAGGGTGCGTTGAGGCTAGCCACTTCTTTATAAACTATGAGTTGGTCTCTTTCAAGCCTGCTCTGATACCATGTTGATATTTTACTTATGCATCTAATGGTTACATTTTTTCTTTGTTATCACAATCATTTAGCACATTAACTGCATATATAATATCACTGAAAGAGAGGCAATCACAAAAACAATATAGACACAAAGATTATCCTGGGAAACCCTCTAGGGGAAGAAAACCTAGAAAACTTCCTCGATACAGATTTATCCAACCAAGAACAATGTTTCTCTCTAAGAGAGAACTAAAAAAGCATAATATCCTCCTCTATCCCTTGACTAGGGAAGAGTAGCGTTGATCCGAATTTTATGAGAAGAATGAAATAAATACATATTATTATCAAAATATTCTTAACACATAATAACAGATATACAGTAAAAAAAAAATCTATTCAATAAGGAAATAAGATGAAACTGTAAAATACAGCGGAAAACATTCTTGATAGAATGGTGGTGGCTTATCTCTAAGAAGAGATGTGATGGTTGTGCTCATTCATAAGAAGATGACTGCAATGAGGATCTAAAGGAATTTTTACAATAATTATGAATTCCAAAACCCTAGACATCCAAAATACTAACCCTAGGATATGAAGCGCCAAAAGTCATGTGGGCCTCGTTGGGGTAAGTTAGTACATCAACTTCCTAGGGTCGTAACTTTTGCATACGATCTCCATTTTAGGTGCACGATAGCCTGTTGGAAAGGTCAAACCGAGAAGAACGATTTTATATTAGCCCAAGTCAATGCCTTTGGTAGTCACATAGGCCCCAAATCCCCAAAAAAAGTCATTTAGGGCCTCAAAATGACCCCGAAAGTTTGGAACCTGAAAAACTGTCGAAAAACTGCCAAGGTGGAAAAAACAATTTCGAGCCAGTGGAATAGGTGGGTGGCCACCGATATCCACTTGTATCAATCCTCCCTCCTTAGGAAACAATGGTCTCCATTTCATTGAGTTCCCCCGTCAAATGAGAAAATTTATGCTGAATTTGACCCCGGGTGAGCCACTTTCCTTGGTCCAGGAGTTGCCTACCTTTGACAACTCGATAAAGTTGGATCCTTTGCTAGCGAGTTCCCTTGACTTGTTTGTCCAAAATATGATCATTGGATTCTTTTTTTATGCATTCGGGGTTGAGCTCTGTTAGTATCATTTGTTCTGCTACCTCTGAGGTGTTCAATAATGTTGGGAAATAAGGTTGAAGGAGATCCACGTTGAACATTGGGTGCGGGCCAAGGAAAGGAGGAATGTTGAAGTCAAAATCATTATCACACACACCTTGGTGATGGTGTATGGCCCATAACAGAGTAGGAAAATATTATGATGGGGTCATGTAAGGTGTTCTTTCTACAAGTGCAACCAAACTTTGTCTCCCACCTGAAAATTATGTGGCACCTGGTGTTGATCATGTTCTTGTTTGTACTTGTCATTGGACTTTTGTAGGATATCCTGAACCTGTTGGTGGATGTGTTGGATCCACTCAATGAACAGGGTGGCTTTTTCAACTTTAGTTGGAGCAGGAGATGAGTCAGTCGAGGTGACTGCAAGGGGTAGTGAAACATCTAAGGGACACAATGGTTGGAATCCCAACCCCACCTGAAAGGGGTTGTGGCTGGTTGAGCTATGCAGGGCTTGGTTGTAGCTATGTTGGACATGGGGAAGACTCTCATCCCATGTGTGAGGGTGCTTTTAATTATACATGTAGAGGATATGCACTATCATTCAATTTATGACCTCGGTTTGGCCATCTGTCTGGGGGTGGAAGGTCGTGGATTTGGTGAGTTTGGTGTCTAGCAGTGACCAGAGTCTCAATCAGAATGTGATGAGAAATCAACTATCTCAATCAAAGACAATGATTTGTGGGATTCCAAAATGTACCCAGACTCGTTCAAAGAAAATCTTGGCAGTGACCTATGCTGTGATGCTCTTCTTGCAGGCGGCTAGAATTTTCGTCTTAGAAAAGTGATCAACAACCACAAAAACACAGTCGTTTCCCTGCTTGGTGGATGGGAGGTCCGACATGTAGTCCATTGAGATGGATTCTTATGGAATGTCAGGAGTATGAAGAGGGGTGTATAGGCCATGTTTCTTAGTGGTCGGTTTGGAAATAGCGCAGGAAGTGCAGGACCTGATATACTTGCTGACCTCCTGTTGAAGTTTCAGCCAATAGAAATGTTTCAGTAGCATTTCCATTGTATTTTCAACGCCAAAGTGTCCTGCCACCCAACTTTAGTGGGCTTCCCAGATCAGCTTCACTCACTTTCTTGATGGAACATAGATATGGCTCATATGGCATAGAAGCACATCCTAAAGATGGAAATTATCGACAATTGTGTTTTTTCCCAACATTTGGTAGGTGGTGGCGAAGTCTAGGTATGTCTCATAAATTTGGGGCCATCCAGAGGTCTCATGGTCACAAGATCCTAGCACCATGGTGAGTGTTGTGACTGGCGGTATGCTGAGGAAATTAGTGATGCATTTGGTGCTTCATGTTTTATACTTGATGTTGAGGTGGAATTTATACAAGTGTGTGGACCACTTATGATGTTCGTCATTCTGCAATTTTCCTTGTGTCTGCATGAACTGCAATGTCTTATGATCAGTGTGGATGACTATCTCCTTCCCAAGAATGTAATGTCTCCACTCGCAGAAGGATTGAATAATGGAGTACATTTTTTTGTCATAAGTAGGGTACTTACGGACAGCATCTGATAGTGTCTCACTATGATAGGCCATGGGGTGGTCGTGCTGAGTGAGAACGGTGCCCACAGCATAGTCTGAAGGATATGTCTCGATCTCAAAGGGTTGTTGCAGGTCCTGTAGTGAAAGTATTGGGGATGAGCACAAGCACTACTTCAAATCATCGAACGTTATTGTTAGGACCAGCCCCACACAAATTTTTCCTTACCACCACCCCTGGTTATTTGGCTAAGGTCCCATGCAATATGGGAGAATCCCAATAGGAACCTGCAGTAGAAATTGGCAAGGCCAAATAAGCTTTGAAGCTTAGTGAGTGTCGTTGGGGCTATCCAAACACGGATGATAAGGATCTTGGTTGGATCCACATGTATGCCATGTTGATCAAGGATGTATCCAAGGTAATGGACCATGTCCATTTCGAATGAGCATTTTTTCAAGTTGGTGTATAGCTTTTTTTGCCGCAAGGTGTGCAGAACCTGTTGAATATGCTACAAGTGTTCTTCCTAAGTCTTACTATAAATGAGAATGTCATCTAGATACACCACTACAAAAGTATTGGTGAATGGTCGCAAGATATCGTCCATCATCCTCATGAAAGTGGTTGGAGCATTTGTCAATCGAAAGGGCATGACCAACCATTCAAAAATACCTTCCTTTGACTCGAAGGCGGTCTTCCGTACATCTATCTATTCTATCAAGACCTGATGGTAGCCAGAATTTAGATCAATCTTACTGATGTATTTGGACCCCATGAGCTGATCAAGGAGATCATCAATTTAGGGAATCAGGTACCGGTTTCTGACTGTGATTTTATTAGGAGCCCAGTAATCAATGCAGAGTCTCTAGGTTCCATATTTCTTCTGAACCAACACGATTGGGCTCCTACAAGGTGATGAGATGGGATGGATGTTCCCATTGGGAAGTGGTGCGTCGGGGGTTAGATCAATGGGGAGCTTGACCTGACAGTGCAGAGGTACCCCGATAGGTGAGGAGAAAATATTTGAGTATTCTTCCATGACATTATCTACTTGCTTCTGTTGTGTGGAGAGTTCGTCCGCGGAGACCCTCGATGTGGTTGTGATATTTCGCTCATTCTGAGAGTGAATAATGAATAATAAAAACTTCCCTGTCTGAGAGATGACCTTCTTGCATTTCTTGGCAGAGATCAAGGAAATAGCACTAGGTGGGACTGCCTTGGGTATCATGTACAATTTCTTGTTCAAAGTAATAATAACACTGCGAGGCCTAGACTCATTAAAAGAATGGTGTTTCCATAAATATGGTTGGCCCAAAATAACATTACAAACTTCGAGAGGGGAAACATCACACAATACCTCATCTTTGAAGGGTTTGATGTCATATGACATGCGACATTGTTGGTTGAAGAGGATTTCGCTTCCTTGGCAGAGCCATCCGATGGTGTAGGCATGTGAGTGTGGCATTGTCCGAAGGGAAAGTCGCTTAACAACCTCTACTGAGATAAGGTTATTCTGGCTACCACTATCAATGATGAAGTGCAACAGGGTAGCCTTCACCCACATTTGTGAATGAAAAAGGTGTTTACCTTCCTCTGTCTCATCTGGTTCACTGGGTTGGAGCTTAGTGGTAGCAATGATAGCACTGGGTTCTTCGTCAATGATATGTCTCCCCCATTCTGGTTCTGACTCAGAGTCGGAACCCATATCTGATATGGAGGCTTTCACCTCAGCCACCAATGACTACTTGGAGCGGCAATAAGCAGTGTTATTCCAGGGGCTCTTATGGAATTCGCACCACTTCTCGGTGTCTTTATTTTTCTTTCAGGTGTCCTTCTTTTATTGCAACCTAAACTGGTTGTCCTGAGGCGGTCCATATTTACTCTAACCTTTGTTTTATGGGTTGGGGCTGCCTTTTCCTGGTTTTTGCTATGAGGGATTCCTAGGCCCAAATTGTCATGTCTTTTGTTTGAGATTTTTCTCGATTTTGATGGCATATCGTTAGGCCATGCCCAAGGATGAGATGTACAGAAACTCCATTTTTTCCTAGATGTATCTATGTATACCGTTGCAGTACTTGAGCACCAGATGTCGCTCAAAATATTTGATACCCAGCTTGGTGCGCAAGGTATGGAAGATATTTGTGAAATCAGGCATTGCTTGGTCTCTTTCCTACCATGGATACTTCCAATAGGGTAGTATTGTTCCTTAATATCATCCCTGATGGACTCCCAGGTGACTGCAACTATAAATAATGAGGGTTCATTTGTTTCCTTTTGCTCATAGAAATTTTCCCACCAATATTTGACATGGGGAACGACTTTGAGGAGTGCAAAAGTAATTTTTTATCGATTCGAGAAGTTATGGATAGAGGAATACCCTTCTAGTAGATTCAACCATTTATCTACAGCATCTACATCTATATGACCTTCAAATATAGTAATATCAAAGTTTATTTGTACCTTGAAGGGGGTGGTGCCTCTGTTTGAGGAAGATGTGTCGCCTTTTGGTAGCTGCCGAAGGATTTGCACAAAACTGTCCATCTTCTCTCTCCTCTGTTGTGTGAGGGATTCCTAGAGAAACATTTTGAAGGGATCTCTTGTCCTATCGTATTTCTTTTCTCTCACCATGAGAGGTCAATTAGGCATGCGAGAGATTTTTTCCTCAAGAGAAACAAGCTCGAGACCCAATTCTTTGTATCATGACCTCATTGGGGACATGCATTAAGAACAACAAGGAGCGAACCTCTCTTATACCACTGATCCTGATTTTATGAGCAGAATGAAATAAATACATATTATTATCAAAACATTCTTAACACAGAATAACAGATATACAGTAAAATTGGTTTCTATTCAATAATAAGCTGAAACTATAAAATGCAGCGGCAAACAAGCTTGCTAGAATGGTGGTAGCTTATCTCTGAGAATATATGTGATAGTAGCACTCATTCACAAGAAGATGACTGCAATGGGGCTCTGAAGGCATTTTTACAATAAAGATGAATGCCAAAACCCTAGACATCCAAAAACCTAACCCTAGGAGATGAAGCGCCAAAAGTCATGTGGGCCCCATTGGGGTAAGTTAGTACATCAACTTCCCAAGGTCGTAACTTTTGTATACGATCAATGTTTTAGGCGCACGATTTCCCATTGTAAAGGTCTAAACAAGAAGAACATTTTTTTACTGGCCCGGGTAACTACCCTTGGCAGTTACATGGGCCCCAAATCCCCAAAAAACATCGTTTAGGGCCTCAAAATGACCCCGAAAGTTTGGAACCCGAAAAATTGTCAAACAAATGCCAAGGTGAAAAATTGTTTTTAGAGACAATGGAATAGGTGGGTGGCCACTGATATCCACCTGGATCAAGAACACCACTTAAACAGGATGTATCCAAGAGATAGACCAAAACCCTCATCAATGTCACACCTAGCTGAAGTAGCTTCTTTCTCCAAGACTTATGCACTTTTCCTCTTGACTGGAGAGCTTATGAGTGAGTGTCCAAGTGAGGTGCTAGCCTCCCTTATAAATATTAGTATGGCCTCCCTAAATTAGTTCTGGCCCGACCTGTCATTGTTGATTAAGGTTGGTTGGCATTGATGTCAACCCTTGAAGAAAGTCTGGTAGCGAATTTCGGTAGCACAAAGGTTTGGGTAATGGACCCAAGGTTGTTTCATGTATAATGGTATGAGTTT